>JAJJMA010122374.1:0-31623 GCA_023529015.1 Papaver nudicaule
CGTGTTTATCCATGTTAGGCTAGACCATCCTGAATTTGGGATTAGATATGCTTAAGCCAGTTTAGGCTGATGTATGCCTCTCAGAGAGCTCTGGACCGGCCTGGAGCTTCAATGTTCCTGAGGTTTGCATCAAGACTCGTATGTTGAGTCGTATTAAGAGGAAATCCATGAGGATACGTCTCTGTTAACTCTTCACCGTATACCATTAAGCGACCTGGTTCTGATATCGAGATGGGTGTCGACATGAACCAGATCAATGGGTTTAATATGTTGGTGAGGTTATTAGTACTGCACTATGATATTACCCTCCCCACCGGAGTTATAAGAGAGAGATCATAGAGAGTTTGTTCAGCTCGTAGAACGGTTGCATTCTGAGCTATAGAGATGTGCCTGAATAGGCAATTGCACTACGATATCATTCTCTCCACCCGGGAGGCTATAAGAGGGAACTCGTAGAGCTATAGAGATCTTCCTGAGTAGGCAATCACATAAGAAGATTTACGATTTTATCCCTTCTCTATTTTTCACCATCTACAGTGGGTAAGATATGATCCCGGAGATATTGGATATAAGGTTCACGCCAATCCTCGACAGGATGTATCATCAAGGCCTCAGAATGATGCACAACAGATTGACACGTACTGCAGGTACTTGTATTTCTCTAGATTGAGTTTCCATGGCGGGCCAGTAATATCCCAACCGCTGGAGCCGCCTGTAGAGAGTAACTACTAGACTTTGTCCACATATTTCCTTATGGACGTGATGAAGTCGTTGTTGGGCCTCAACGTCTCCAAGACATCTAGACAAAGATCCATCCTAGTTCCTTCAAATTGTAACTTCGAAGCCAATGTTGCTAGACAATTAGCATGCCTGTTATTAGTTCGACCAGTATGAATGATGATGGCTTCAGAGAAACGAGTTAGTAGTCTCTGTGCCTCAGCGCGAAAAGGAGCTAGAGTGACCTCTTTCAACGAGTAAACACCATTCATTTGATTCACCAGTAATTTGGAGTCGCCCCTAATTTCCAGATTGGTAGCTCCTGCTTGTTTGGCCAAGGATAGTCCTATCAGAAAGGCTTCGTATTCTGCCGATTTTGGTACACCGGAAGTCTAATTTGAACGAATGTGAGAATACTTCGCCGGCAGGGGAAACCAATACTATTCCAGCTCCTCCGGTATTGTTACTTGGCGTAGCTGAGCCAACGAAGTATAATAACCAAGTATCCTCCTTGACCAAGGATATTTCTGGGAATTCCCCCGGTACATCCTCATGTAAGGCAGTAGTATCTTCTCCAGGGAAGGCCGCAAGAAGGTCTGCAACAGCTTGGCCTTTGATTGCCTTTGGGGCCACACAAGCAATGTCAAACTCTGACATCTGTAGTAGCCAATGGGCTGGCCTTCCTAGCAGAGCCGGTTTGGACAACATGAATCTTATGGGGTCTGCCTTCGTGATTAACACGACCCTGTTTGATAAAAGATAATGCCTGAACTTCTGGATAACGAAGATTAAGGATAAACATGCCTTCTCTACCTTCGGGTAGCGGAGTTCATCATTCTTCAGAGTACGACTAATGTAATATACTGGATATTCAACATTATCGTCACCTTCTTGTGCGAGGAGTGCTCCAATAGCGGTGTCGCTTGACGCTGTATAAAGAAGTAAAGGGCGCCCTTGTACCGGTGCTTTCATCACTGCTGGTGATAGTAGTAACTGTTGGATCTTCCTAAATTCTTTTTCTTGGATAGGAGACCATACAAAATCTGCTCCCTTCTTTAACAAAGGGATGAACGAGACCACAAATTGGGCTAAGCCGGGATTAAACCTCCGTATGTAAGAGACCTTATGAAACTTTTGAGCTCTTTTACCGTCTTTGGTGACGGCATGGCGGTAATTGCCTGCGTTTTGGTAGGGTCCACCTTGATTCCCTCCTCAGTCACTTGAAAGCCTAAGAATTTGCCTGAAAAAACTCCAAACGCGCATTTTAGAGGATTCATCCTCAACTTGTACTCTCTGCATCTGTCAAACACCTGTCTCAGCATATCTAAGTGAGATGCTCGTGTCTTAGACTTGACCACAACATCGTCCACGTAATCTTCAATTTGTTTATGCATCATATCATGGAATATTGCTGTCATGGCCCGCTGATAAGTAGCACCTGCATTCTTGAGCCCAAATGGCATCACAGTATAATGGAAATTCCCAATTGAAGTTCGGAAAGCAGTCTTACTTGCATCTGAATCGTACATCTTGATTTGATTGTAACCACTGTAACCATCCATGAATGAGAACATAGCATGACCGCAGGTAGCATCCACCAACATGTCGATGTTGGGCAACGGGAAATCGTCTTTGGGACAGCATTTGTTCAAATCTCTGAAGTTTATACAACATCTGATTTGACCATTTTTCTTCTTGACTGGTACCACGTTGGCTAGCCAAGTAGGATGATGAATGGGTTTGATGAACCCTGCAGAGAGTAGCTTTTGAATCTCGACCTTGATTTGTTCTTCTATCTCATGTTGAAAATGACGTGGTTGTTGCTTCACCGTCTTAGAGCTGGGTAAAATGTGGAAATGATGTGTCACCAATTTGTCGTCTAGCCCGGGCATTTCTTCGTAGGTCCAAGCAAAAACATCCTGGTACTCTTTGAGAAGATTAACCAAGGCTTCACGCTCCTCCGTTGATAAGGATGAGCTGACAGAGATAGGTCTAGGAACCTCATCCGTACCTATGTTGACGGTTTCAAGAGCATCAGTGGTGGAGTTGGATCCATCTTGTAGTTGTGGCGGGGCTTCCTGAATTTCTTCTTCTGAGGATCCTTCATTCTGATAACATTCTTCGATGCGGGGAGGTTTTCCGCCACCCTCCCCTGTTAATTGCTAACATTTCCGTCGTGAGTATATGGTCCTACCCTCAGCATCATATTGAGTAGTGAAATTGTAACCTCTTTTGGTATAAGGTGATTCATGAGAGATAATCGAATCATACCTAAGAAGTCCTGATGAAGCAGGTACGCCATCCATGTTTCCCTTAGCTAGCGTGGGGAATAGTGGTTTTTCGTCTTTGATGGAGTCCCACGCAGGTAGAGGAATACTGTAGACTTTGTTAGATGGCTCTGGCGTAGTCTCCTTTGGCTCGAAGAATTCTGCTTCGTATATTGGTGAATACGGAGATGCCGATGCCGCGACACGAATAAATTCTTTATCGAGCACTTCCTTCATACATTGGTGATAAGTAGAGGGGACGACTTTGTTGTCGTGGATCCAGGGGCGTCCCAGGATCATGTGGTAATCAAGCTCTTTCTCGATGACATGAAACTTCACCCTTGATTGGATGGGCCCCACCTTGAGATCTAGATTGACATACCCGTAGGTATTAGTCCTGTTTCCTTTAAAATGTTTCATTACAACAGGATGATGTACGATTTGATTTTTAGGAACTCTAGCGGTGCGAAGAGTCTTTACAGTTATGATGTTGGCAGCAGCTTCAGTATCAATCAAGGCTCTCTTGAACTCCACGTTTTAGACATGCGCTGTAACGTACAAAGCTCGATTATGTCCCTCTTCGGCCATCATGTCTTCCTCAGTAAAGGTAATATCTTTCACCATGGGATCAGATGCGAGAGACATCTCTGAAACTTCCAGTGAGGGCGGAGTTAAATCCGCGTTGAAGGCAATGCGGTTGAGAGCAGCAAACGTGTCTACCCTCTGTCCTCTTGAGAAGTGTAATAATTCACACAAATTCTCTATTAAGAAACTAGCTTCCTGACTCACAGGTTTTTCGTAGGTGGTGAAACTCTGGATGTGTTGAGGTGGGTTGTGTAGATGGTGAAAAATGAGAGAGGGACAAAACTGTAAAACTACTCTCTAACTACGCCTTACCTTAAGGCGATCGCCTACTAAGGCACATCTCTATAGCTCAGGATGAAACCCATTCTACGAGCTGAATGTACTCTCTATGAGTTCTCTCTTATAACTCCCGGTGGAGAGGATGATATCATAGTGCAGTACCGATAATCTTACCAGCACATAAACCCATTAATCCGCTTCATATCGACATCGCCCAGAATTCCTCGATATCTGAACTAGATTGCTCAATGGTACATGGCGAAGAGTTAACAGAGACGCATCCTTATGGATTTCCTCTCAAAATGTGACTCAACATCCGAGTCTCAATAAAAAACCTCAGGAATACCGAAGCTCTAGGCCTGTCCAGATCTCTCTGAGAGGCATTCAACAGCCTAAACAGGCTTAAGCAGACCACACTCTTAACTCAGAATGGTCTAACATACCATGGATAAGCACGCCATGACTTGAAGCACACTGTAGCCCAAGCGCATGCATTAGCCATAGCGCCAGTGCATGCATATGCACGCATGCACCATAACACAAGTGCGCAAGTACGCCGCAATCAAGTTGGTCGGGGCCTCCTTGTCCCATGGCACCATGAAACCATGGCGCCACAACTTCTGGCCTTGGCCAAAGGCCAAGGCCGTGGCTTCCTCAGCCCATGGCGCCATGAAACCATGTCGCCACAACTTCTGGCCTTGGCCAAAGGCCAAGGCCGTGGCCTCCTCAGCCCATGGCGCCATGAAACCATAGCGCCACAACTTCTGGCCTTGACCAAAGACCAAGGTCGTGGCTTCCTCAGCCCATAGCGCCATGAAACCATGGCGCCACAACTTCTGGCCTTGGCCTAAGGCCAAGGCCGTGATCTTCTTAAACCATGGCGCCACAATTTCTGGCCTTGGGCAACGTCCAAGGCCACTCCTATACACCCACTATGCATGACTCCAAAGCACCACACTCACGCTGGTCACGACATCATAGTCGCATGACACTGCTCAAACTCAACACAACTACGCAACATCTGCGCATCACTCGAGGTGTCAAAATATCACACGGGGGAATAACTTTAGGGGTATTGGTCTGGCGGTCTACGGCAGTTAGGAGGAAACTGATGGAGATGATGGGCAGTTATACGAAGATGGCGCGAGTGGACATGTTCTACACAACTCAAGCAGTTACAGAAACCAACTCATGTTCTCCACTCCTCCACTCTTGCACGACTCCCACCTTCTCTATCGAGAGATGAAGGTGAGTTCTACACTATAAATAGAGGCTCCCTCTATCTTCCAAGGCAGAACATCTTTCCAGAACCTCAGAGCAAAAACACCTGAGTAACTCGATACACCTCTAGCCTTGGAGATCTCCAGTCACCCTCACGGCGGAGATCTTGAACTCTCACACCCAGAAACACATCCTCAACCTGATCTCAAGTTTCTTCCACTGTTTCCCTCCCTAGACCAACCTCATCCTCTCTGTGACCGAAACAAGACGTGAACGGCCATTGACTTGGTTTAGGCTTGTCTTGTTCGATTTTGATCTCAAGCACTACAAAAGTACCCAGAGACGGTACATATGTTTTTCAGGTAAAAACATTTGGCGACCACAGTGGGAGATCAATCTCTCGGTTTCAGAAAATTTTCTTAAAAAATGGTTGAACTAGGGACAGGGTTAGACTACAAAAAATCTCAACTCTACAATTGAAGCCGCTCTAACTTCTAGCGCAACACCTTCCAATCCACCCACACTCAACGTCGTGCCCAGCATCCAGACCACCCACGATGCTTCCCCTGTAACACCTACTGTCTCAGCAACCCCCTGGCACACCCATCGTCACGCCTACTCCTACACTCCTGGCGTTGCCTTGGTAAACCCTGTTGTTCCAGCGACTCCTCCTGTCCCAACAACTCCTGCAGATCCAGATCCAGATAACACGCCTCGTAGTAACCCCTCCTCTTCGATCATGATCAATGCTACCACCCTAAAAGAAGAGGAAGTGCCAAGGACACTAACCATGGAGGAACTAGTCAAGTATCGAGACGATCTTCCAGAAATACGGATCAAGACCCAAGTTGAAGTCTTGGCTCATCTCGAAACTCTGACCGCGAAACCATCACCAGGTTCACAAGCCAAAGGAACTCCCAGAACTGCAGCTAGCAGGAACACCATTGCGATCCACGTCGGGGATGATGAGATGATCCCTACTCAAGCAGAGCCTCAACACGGAGAGAGCCACAACTCGGATACGTCGCTAAAAGAAGATTTGGATAGACTACTCCAAAGACCAGAGGAGGAGACGACACTACCTGTTCACCAGCACCGGCAACCGTGCCCACACAAAGTGTAAAGGATCCCTCTCCCCAAGAGGGGAGCGTCAACACCACCAAGTGCTGAGACTCAGAAAATTCCCGGAGCCCCCCACCGGCAGAGCCTGCACTTAAGACACCAACCTTGCCCAGCATTGTGATCCTTGTCTACAGAGCCCTCCATGAGACTACAAAGGATCTGCCTCGTCTGCACTAGCGCTACCGGAGAGGGCCAAACCCTTAAGAAGCGAAGAGGCTCGTGATACCAACGGCGACAGCAGCCTGGTCATCAAGCAGTACAACAACAACTTATCATCCATGAGTGCAATCAGCGAAAGGAGTAAGAGGAAGAGTCTATCTACAAAGGTGACACACCCAAAGCATACAACTTCAAGCTCGCCTCGGAAACTCCAGGTGACAACATGGGTCGAAGCAGATTACAACAAAGACGCTTGACCAGAGATACATGTAATCAAGGAGGATGGGGAGCACGACATGATCTTAGGACGTCCCTGGCTCCATGGGAAGAGATTTGTGCCTACGATCTCACCAGTAATCATCAAAGGCCAAGAGTTTATGTTTGACCAAGAAAGCTGCAACGTGGGAAAACTAGAGTATCGCGTGGGGTCCGAAACTCTGGTGATATTCAAAGAGGTACGTGAAAGTGATTTGAAATACTTTATTCAGAATTATTTAGTTCACGGAAATCCTATCCAACGTGTCCCTACACAAGGATTGGATAGTTCTCCGACATGGGGACTTGATTGCATCAAGTCTATCAAATCCTCTGAGGCACCTCAGGAGGAAATCAAGGCCACTTCCAATAGGTGGGTCCGGACAAAGCAACGGTCTTATAGGCGAAAGACACCTGAGATGTCATGGGTTCCTAAGGCTGCTTTTCAAGAAGGAGATAAAGTTATGCAACGTACTAACCCAAAAGTAACTTCTATTCCGGGGTCCACAGCAAACTGGGAGGGGCCTTATATTATATCTCGAGTCATACCTGATGCGCGATACATGATAAGTGCAATACATGAGAGGCTCTCAAACATGGTGGTCAATGGCAAATGGCTCAAGAAGATATGAAGATTCACTAGAGTTTATTTATTTCCTGTAATTTCAATTCCTCCAAAATAAAAGTGCAAGCAATCTCTTGCCTTTTAACAAGTCAATTCAAAAAAAAAAGAATTCAAATTCAAAACCTATGAGTTCAAAATAATCAATTCCTACAAAACCTTTGCTCATAAAACCAAGCAAAATAAAATTCTACTGAGAAAAACGTTTTGCTCCTGAAACCATTCAGAAACAACCATCTAATGAAGATTTCGCTCCTTCATCAGCTGCCTTCTTTATAAGAGCAATATGAGCAGTCTTCTTCTTCACCTCTTCAGTTAACTTACGGAGTTCCTCAGTCATGACAACATGGTTTCTCTCTTCTTGCTTCACCAAATCATGGGTGAATCGACCGACAACAGCGCGCCTCAGTCGAACGTATTGGATTCTCGCCTGAAGCCAAGGCAAATTGAGTTCGAATATCTTGAAGGTATCAATCAACTCTTCTACCTCATTCAATGTCTCGTTAGTCACGTCTCTCAGCGGGGTAGCCTCCATCTTTGAAATCGCGTTCATAAGGTCGGTTACAATACCAACACATGAATGGAAGCAGGTACTTCTCCCAGCAATGATGAAGTGACCATGACGATTCCATAACTTTTCATACAGTGGGACGTGTCTCTCCGGGACATTAAATCCTCCCACTAGTTTATGACCAAGGAGAATCGTTTCATGAGAAGGGCTATATGCCAAACCGTCATGAGGAAACTCAAGAAGAGCCCACTCAGTTGAAGCATTTCCACCAGCAATGTCGATATTTTCAGAGACTTGTGTTTCTTTGACGACAAGCTGAAAGAATGGTTCAAAGCAAGCAGAAGTTTAATAATATGTTTCAATCTATATAATGAAAGCTTAGCATAAGAAGATTATCAAATTTACCTCGGCATTGGGAAGATTTTTGTCTGCAACATTGTCAAAATCCTTATTAAGGTTTTGGCTCTCACTGATCTTTTTACCGAAGAAGTAGCTGTCATTTGTTTCTCCTTTATCATCAGAAGGCTGCAAGAGCAAACAAGATGAGAATACTAAATATTTTATTTTCGGATTTAAGGAGTTGACAAAAGGTAACCTGTGTCACAGAAGACTTAGGCCCTGTGGAGTCTCCACTTTTATTCTGCTCAGTAATCATGTCAGTAGATTTGGGCGGTGTATTCGGAGTCGATTCTTTAAGCACTGGGTTCCGCTCCAAAGGAACAAATGAAAACTTCTAGGCTCCTGTAGCAGGTCCATCCTACATCAAATAAAGAAGAAAATTTATTGAAAGGAGATATATCAAAGGATTCACGACGATACTTGAAGAAGTAATTTTCGGACGTCTGAATTCTTACGAAGTACAGCGAGAGACTCAAAAACTGTACAAATCCTTAAGAGATATGAAGAAACTTCCTTCACGAGAGTTGTTCGTATGGATGTTTCCTATCACGTTCTAAAAGGGATTAATTTTTGGAGCAATCTACTGCCCGGAATGATTTTTCTACTAAACAGCGTACAGACTGCAGCATTCCTGGACGTGGCGTCACTTTGTGACACATAAAATAACAAGCAAAAATGCGTGAAATTCAGATTTTCTTTTTCGAGGTGAAAGCTACTGAAGTCCTTTTTCTAAATTGGGGTCAATCATCGAAATCCGCCATCGGATGAAGATTCTACGGTCATTCTCGTAACGTGACTCAAAACAGGAAAATCTGACGGGATTTTTTACTTTCACGCTAAAAGTAAAAATATAAGCAATGGAATGAAGCCTTACCTTCGCCCAATCTTGTGTGTTAAGATTGGGGACTTGTTTATCGTTTAAAAGGTTCATCATGGAGCTATCCTTCCCTTGGAAAAATGATGATTCTCCCGAAAGATGACTACCGAGAGATAAAGACATTTGCGCTGCGGAACTGGCAAACTTCGAGCTAGGCGATGAATGTTGCTGCACAAGATATGGTGATAAAGCGTCAAAATCATCATAAATAAAGCTTATACAAGCATTCAAAAGTTTAAGGTAATTACCAAATCATTCATGTCTCCTATTTTACGCTTAAGAGTGATATATTTAAGCAAGGGGAGCGATTCCAAGTCTTCTTTGGAGGGAAATGCCCGTACTTCTTTTGGGGAGGCCATGAAATCTCTATATAATTTTATCTGGTCGTCCCAAAATCTCTTGCCTGCTTCAGTGATTGACGGTACTCTTTCTCCTGAGACGAATGATACAGGACTGAGCAATCTGGTATGATATTCTTGCATATTCTTTGGTGGAGCACCTCGCTGTGATGGAACAACCTGATCAAAACCCATCTGACGAGCTCCTCGGTCAACATTATATGCTCTGGTAACATATCCTCCTGATTCACTAATACCAAGGACGTAGCCGCTACAACAGCTTATCATGAAAACCTGCTCCGCATCAGTAAGGAATCCCTCTACAGAAAGAACCTTTGCTGGAACATTATTTGGAGCGTCACCAAATGAGCAAAGTTGAGCTACACCTTCAGGAATTAAGGTCCATGGACGAAAACCACTGCTGTCTCGTCGTCCATGAATACAAGAAAATCTTTTGAGATAGGCTTGTTCATCCAACAAACAATTCGAGCCTGGTCTGACAAAGATTTGTCTTTGGAAGACAATTTTGGGGGCATAGCCAGGATAATGCTCATACATCCAAGCTTGTACGAAGTTCGTTGGTACAAATGTCTCAATCTTTGCAGCACCATTCGACAGTTTCATATTTGCTGATAAAGTAGAAAGATGGGTATACAAAGTACCAAGGAATAAAGAGCCAATAGGAACAGGACCTTGAGCCAATGCTATGGCGTACAGAATAAGCGTAGGCTTCAACTTCTTGTAATCATGAAGATCTTCAAAGACATCCTTTGATAACCAGAGTAAGAGAAATGCAGCAATGGACAACACTGAAGCACCGTCATTACTGGGTTTTGTCCAGTGTCATCCACGAAGCATATGCATTTTCATGCTTGTTCAGGTTTTCAACAATGATGATTAACCGAGCCTGCACCTCTCTTTCATCTGCATTCAAGCTAATTCTGAGCTCTCCATTAATTGGGAGTCTCAATAACGCTGCTACGTCTTCCAGTGTAATTACAAGCTCTCCCCATGCCAGTATGAAGGAGTTTGTACCACTACACCAACGGGTCAGAAAAGCAACTAAAGCACGTTTATCTCTAATTACGAAGGAATTATCCGAACTCTTTACAGCATGAAAGATTCCGGCATTCTTAAAGATGTCCTTAATACCTGGGATATTAAGCGTATTCTGAAGATACATAGACCATGAGTTAATTTGCTTCTGCGGAGAACGAAAGACGATACTGGAAGCGCCAAAGTCACCTCTTTGTAGGCGAAAGCGAGCTACCCGTGATGGGATAATAGTCATTGGAGCATTAAGATTGCTTGGAAGAATTTTAGCTTGATTCTGGGAGATTGCAACTCGAGCTAAACTTGCCAGGCGAACTTCAAATTCATCATTGACATGAGGGATCTCTCTTACAGCTGTGGCAGATGTAACTTCATCACCGGCACGAGAAGAACTATGGGATTCGTTGTCAGTCATCTTGATCTTCCAGCCTACAGAATACTGTGTTTATGGGAGAGGGAGGACAAACTCAAGAGAAGAAAGACAAGTTTCACAAAAAAAAAAAAAAAAAATCTCTGCGTGAATACATATATCACGCACGGTTTTGGGAAGGGTCCTGACCTGATTAGGACTCTTTGGATGTTGCTTGAGCGGGCTTCGTCTTTAGGCCCTGTTTGGACTCCATATTCGTGGATAAGGCTTCTATATGGATGCGGCTGGACCATCAACTTATGCTCACCCTGGAACACTCATGGTTCCATGCTGCGCAGGGGACTTAATGTTGATGGTGGTTTTTGGCGAGGAGGTCATAGGAGTAATTTTGCATCAATTTCTGGCATCCTGGAATAGCTCAAGATAAGGTATGAATTTATTTTTACAATAGGGATAAGATATTTGGTTGCCATTAGCCATATTTTAATATCTCACGACCCTAGCCTAGTAGCATGCGTAAAAAATACCTATGCATGCGCATTAGCCTAGCTCATGCTTGAGCCAAACCCTAGGCATTTCACGCCATTACCTTGGCCTTGGCCTTTGGATGCCCACGGCCACTCCTTGGCCTATCTTTTGGGTGTCCACGACCATTCCCTTGCCCTAGCCTTTGGGTATCCACGTTCACTAGCTTACCTTAGCCTTGGGTGCCCACGCCACCTCCTTGGCCTGATTTTGGATGCCCACGGCCATCCTTACCTTATCATTTGGATATCCATGCCATCAGCTTGCCCTAGCTTTGGATATCCACGTCCATTGGCTTGTCTTGGCATTTGGATGCCCACGGCCACTCCTTGGCCTAACTTTGGGTATCCACGACTATTGGCTTGCCTTGGCCTTTGGATGCCCACGACCATGCCTTGGCTAATTTATGGAGCCCCGCGGCATTCTCCTTGCCTTAGTCTTTGGAGGCCCACGGCCTTTCCCTGCCTTAGCCCTTGGATATCCACGCCTTTAGCTTGCCCTAACCTTGGATATACACGATCATTAGCTTGCCTTGGCCCTTGGATATATACGACCATTCCTTGGCCTGATTTTGGATATACACGGCCATTCCTTGGCCTGATTATTGGATATACACGGCCATTCCTTGGCCAAACGTTTGGAGGCCCAAGGTTGTGCCTTGGCCAAACTATTTGGGTGTCCACGCCACCTTCCCGCCATCTTCTTGGATGCCCACGGCATCTCCCTTGCTTAATCGTTGGGTATCCGCGGCTACTCTTTGGCCAAAGTCTTTGGATGCCCGTGTCATCCCTTGGCCAAATCTTTGGAGCCCCACGACCATGCCTTGGCCAAATATTATGGTCATGCCTAGCCTAAATTATGGGGGCCTTATGGCTTTCCCTCGCCTAGTTTGTGGAGGCCTTATGGCTTTCTCTCGCTTGTACTCATGGAGGTCCATGGCTGTCCTCTCCCTCACGGCTATCTTTGCTCTCTTAGGGCTAGAGTATATCTTTCCCTAGCCTCCCCTCTATTTATGGGTCCCACTTATCTAAATCCTAGAGGATTATGGATTTTATTGAGTCCATAATACTCTAGTTTCCTAATCGAGTTCGGAAATCTGGCACCTCACGTATTTCTTCAATGGACGATTTTACAGCCCAATCCGTGAACAATTAGGAGGCGCTTCCTTCACAAAAGTTTTTCCTCTGTGAGTTCCCTATAACATACTAAAATTTGGGATTTTTATCGAATATAGGCTGGCCTGGATGATTTTATGAATGGATGACATGCAAGCTGTCCAGAAATCTGAAAATAACGTAATGTTATGGCATATCCTTTTACGTCCTATGCCTAACTTCCTAAAAGGATTATTATGCCATGTAACATGGCTTATTATTATTATTATGGCCTATCTTTAGGTCTTGAATTGGCAATGCTTATGCATTCTTGATGATGGCTACGCTGTGATAGCATCATTCGTCTGTTTTTCCTGATTATGGACTTGCTTCTATAAATCAGTGCTATAATTCTTAATCATGGCTCATGTCTATGACTTATATTATTTTGGACATTCATATGTCTTCATTACTCAGAGAATTGGTGCATTACATGCCACAAGTCAATTTCTCATATTTATGGCAAATCGAAAGTCGTATTCACTTGACTATTGCCACAGAGAGTTGTTGAAATCCTCTCAGTCTAAATGGCGATTGCATAGCTCAATCCTTAGACTTATCTTATCTTATCAGTCTAAATGGCGATTGCATGGCTCAATCCTTAGACTTATCTCATTGGTTTAAATGGCGATTGCCCGGCTCAATCCTTAGACCAAATCTCAAAGAGATATACAAGCTTATCGCTTAATCTCTATCTTTACGCAAAGTCCTGAGTTTACCAGTAATTGGTACGACTTGCACCTAGTCATCTTTAACTTAACAAATATTTAACAAATCTTACGAGAATCAAGGTTAGTTACATGGGGGGATATTCTTTAGGGTTTTGGTTTGGCGGTCTACGGCACGTGTGATTGCAACGGCTCAATCACTCAACGGGAAAGACACTAGGTCGTGTGAACGTTGCTGGAAAGATGGGATAAAGTAGTGGGTTGTTAGTCTTCCCTATTATTAGGCGCAAGACTCTTAACAACTGACCCCACTCACTCCTCACTCCCACTCTTCCACTTCTTCCACTTCTTACGAGATCAGTTAGGATTGCTATTACTATAAATAGGTCACTCGACCAGTTTGGAAAGACAGTTCAAGTTCAGCAAGAACAAACAGTTTAATTCAGTGCAAGTTCAATCAATTAATCTTATCGATAATTGATTAACTCTTCTCATTCAGCATTTAATATCTACTGAGAACTGAATATCCATTCTTTTAGCAATATCAATCTCAACATCACAGAAAATCATAGCAATTCTCTGATCTCATCTTTCTCTGCTTCCCTCCTTAAACCAACCCTATATCCTCTTCTTGTAACTGAAGCAATACTCGAACGACCATTTCTTGGTTTAGGCGAGTCTTGTTCGATCTTGACCTCTCGAATACCATTACAATCTTTTATTACATCATCATACTTCACACTTTACCCCTCAGATTCTCTTTATTGTTTTACACCTAAAACAACTGGCAGCAGTTGAAATTGAAAACTGGACTGCCAGGAGTTGAGCCTCGACAGGTAGCAGTAAATTTGAAAACTGGACTGCCAGGAGTCGACCCTCACTGGCAGTAGTTGAAATTGAAAACTGGACTGCCAGGAGTTGAGCCTCGACTTGCAGTAGTAGAATTGAAAACTGAACTGCCAGGAGTCGACCTACACTGGCAGCAGTTGAAATTGAAAACTGGACTGCCAGGAGTCGAGCCTCGACTGGCAGCAGTAGAATTGAAAACTGGACTGCCAGGAGTCGACCCTCACTGGCAGCAATTGAAATTGAAAACTGGACTACCAGGAGTTGAGCCTCGACTGGCAGCAGTAGAATTGAAAACTGGACTGCCAGGAGTCGACCCTCACTGACAGCAGTTGAAATTGAAAACTGGACTGCCAGGAGTTGAGCCTCGACTGGCAGCAGTAGAATTGAAAACTGGACTGCCAGGAGTCGACCCTCACTGGCAACAGTTGAAATTGAAAACTGGACTGCCAGGAGTTGAGCCTCGACTGGCAGCAGTAGAATTGAAAACTGGACTGCCAGGAGTCGACCCTCACTGGCAGCAGTTGAAATTGAAAACTGGACTGCCAGGAGTTGAGCCTCGACTTGCAGCAGTAGAATTGAAAACTGGACTGCCAGGAGTCGACCCTCACTGGCAGCAGTTGAAATTGAAAACTGGACTGCCAGGAGTTGAGCCTCGACTGGCAGCAGTAGAATTGAAAACTGGACTGCCAGGAGTCGACCCTCACTGGCAGCAGTTGAAATTGAAAACTGGACTGCCAGGAGTTTAGCCTCGACTGGCAGCAGTAGAATTGAAAACTGGACTGCCAGGAGTCGACCCTCACTGGCAGCAGTTGAAATTGAAAACTTGACTGACAGGAGTCGAGCCTCGACTGGCAGCAGTTGATTGTGTAATCTAACTAGACAGATTGCTGAGTCAGAACTGCTGACATGACAGCTACAGGAGAAACGAGGGGAACTCGGACGTAAGTTGCGGTCGGATACGGAGGAGGGAGATCAGGCGGGTGTTACGCCATTATCCAATTTCTACGAACTATAAGGTCATAGATGTTGTGGACGCTACACTCTCACAACAATGTATTTAACTTTGGACTCGATCATGTCATTATATCGAACTTCTTCTAAAATTCTTCAAATACCGCAAGTACTGATTCTTCCTTGCAGAAACGTATAATGTTTACAATTGCAGGCATAACAATCGAGGAGGAGACTGCTCAACTTGATTGACAGCAGGGGAGACGTGATAGGACTGTCAGCAGTTGCGTTCAACTGTACTAACAATAATGTTGGACGAGACTGGATGATAAACTATTCTGACTGTAACCAAAAGTGAAATTGCAGGGCCAGGAGTTGGACCTCGACTGGCAGCAATTGGATGTGAAACAGCGTTGTCAGGAGTTGAACCTCGACTGACAGCGGATAGAAAATAATCTGCGCTGCCAGGAGTCGGACCTCGACTGACAGCAGATAGAAAATAATCTGCGTTGCCAGGAGTCGGACCTCGACTGGCAGCAGATAGAAGCGAAGCTATACTGCTAGGAGTCAAACCTCGACTAGCTGCAGTTGAAACGTGACATCCTATCAGGAGTCGAACCTCGACTGACAGTTGTTTAGATGCTTAAAACTCTAGCAAAAATTCTTCAAAATCAGGAATTTTTACTCTTCATGGCGTAGAGGGTCGAAAGGCAAATCCAACGAGCCAAAAATCACTCAAATCAGACGAATAACGGAGAAGATATCGTCAAAACAATATTAGGCGGTGGCGCGCAAGATTGATGACGTGGCAATGCTGACTATGCACGAACCGATGATGCAACACGCTGACTGGATATCTAGAGGATCAAAAAGCGAATCCAACGAGCCAAAAATCTCTTAAATCGGACGAAAAACGGAGAAGATACCATCAAAAGAATATTAGGCGTTGGCGCCAAGATTGATGGCGTGGCAATGCTGACTATGCACGAACCGATGACGCGACACGCTGACTGGATAGCTAGAGGATCAAAAAGCGAATCCAACGAGCCAAAAATCTCGTAAATCGGACGAATAACGGAGAAGATATCATCAAAAGAAGATTGAACGGTGGCGCGCGCAAGGTATATGGAGTGGTCGTGCTGACTGTACACGAACGGATGACGTGGCATGCTGACTGGGTGGAGATGCTGATGTGGCGCAGCTGATTGGGTGGATTCTGCTGACGGGGCGGTGAGCGCTGACATGGCGAAGCTAACGGGGCGCTGACTGTGCAAAGCTGCTGACTGGTCAGGAACCGATCCGGAATAGGACCCGAACCACCGAACCAGGAGCCGGACTAGACCGAACCGACCCACGAACCTCTGAGCCAAACCGCCGGCTTTGGCCGCCGTTTTTATTTTTTTATTTTTTTTATTTGCACTTCTTTTGCAACGCTTATATGTGTTGCACTTCTTTTGCAACACTTATATGTGTTGCAATTCTCGAACCTTCAAAACTTCAACCTCTTTTACTTTGCAACACTTATGTATGCTGCAGTTTTAGGGCTTGTTCTTGTGACTTCTTCTATCACACTTTGATACTTTCTGCTTCTCGTTCTGGAGCGTTTTCTCACGTACTGTTCCAGCAATTCTGAATCTGATACTGCTACAGACCGAACGTCTCAGCAGCAGTTTCCACGAACTCGAAAACTCGATCACATCGCAGTTCAACTTTTTTAGACATGACAATTTCTGTCATATAATTTCTGTCGTTCTTTCTCCACGGATGTTTTCTGGATCTTTCCACACAACAGTTTTCTGGTAACAGTTTCTGCAACAAAACATGAAATTGTTGCAGACCGAACGTTCTGGTAACAGTTTATGCAACTAAATCTCGAACTCTTCAAACGATACATCACGGTATCCCCTTCCAGACAATCTGACAGCTGTCTGTCAAGCGGATCGATTTATTCACGCTATGACGATTTTCAGCGGCTGTATCCTGATCTTCGAACACGGACATGATTTTTTCTGCAAAACTTTTTTCTGTGGGAACACGATTCTTGCTCTCGATTCCCCTTAGTCAGCGCCAATGTTTGTACGGGAGTATAAATTCTCATACAAAACACAAATATAGCTGGTGATGATGTAAAACATGCATAAACAGGAAAATAAATAAGACACAGATTTACGTGGTTCGACACTGTTGTGCCTACATCCACGGGTGAATCCCCTTGGGGAGCGATATTTTATTGATTATCAGGATACAATGAATTTAGGGTTTTGGAGAGGAGGGGACAGATTTCTAGGGTTGCCATCTTGTGGCTGATTTCTGTGTGGAAGAATTCCGATCCCTTTCTTGGCCTTTGTCCCCTCTATATATATACAGTTACAAAATATCAATTCTACCCTAATTATGATTCTACAAGTAACTTGGGCAGCAGGGCTTCTGGAAACTTCTGGAACCTTCCTCTAGCTCTCCAAAAGTGGTTCTGGCCCAGTCTGTACGGAATAGTTGACTTGGCTTTGACCGACAGTTGACTTTGACCGACTTTGACCGACAGTTGACTTTGACCAAACTCGGTCAACAGTTGATTTCGACCCTCCTTGACCAGCAACTGACTTCGACCGACTTTGGTCATCGGTTGACTTTGACCATCATTGACCAGCGGTTGACTTCCCTCCGTTGACTGTTGACAACATGGACTGCTGGACTTGGCTGGCAGGATGAATGGCAGGTTGGCCAACTGGGCTGGCAGTTTGAGCTTACAGCTAGGCGGTCTCCAAAAAAGGTATTCTGGTCCAAAATGTGGCAATTTTAGCCATGGTACAAACAATGACGCTTCGATTTACTATTTACTACTTGTTCTTCGACGGTGACGAACCAATATAGAGACTATTCCAATCAAACCCAAGTGCATTCCATATATACCTTTATCGTTCTCCTCCCTCTCCCTCTCCCTCCCACCATTTTCTCTGTGTCTGCAACTTTAACCTTTTTTTTTTTTTAATCTTTTTGAGCCGTCCAATTTCTTAGGGTAATGGTTAGAATAAGATTTCGGAAGATCTAAGGATAAAGGCATACTCGTCTTTATCTTTACATGTGTAAACCACATGTGTGACAAGTTGACTAGTTAACCATGTTGGGATAAAAAATTTAACGATTAGAGCAGATAACCTAAATTTGAAATATTGGATCAGATTCCCAATTTGTTACTGGAAATTGGGACATATTCCCCATTTTCCCCAAATTAATTTAGTTTAGTCGGTCAAAACCAAAATGTCCGTCCGTGCTATACTGGAACTACACTATCATTATCTCATATCTAACACCCAACTTGGATCATCCCCGGCTGTTAATACTTGACACTAGATCTTCTTGTTCTCAGGGCATTCGGAAAGGACACCGCATTTACGTAGACAACAATGAATAGACAACACTACCTTTTTGAAGAATACAGCTGGATCACACGAAAGCTTCTTGTTTTTACAGGTTAAATATATATTCAATCAAGAATCTGACGGTGTCCGTACTTCATTGTACTTACTCTCTACTCTTTAGGCCCCATCACAGCCGTTCTTCACGTTACTTCCAGCTGTGCAACTTAATTATTCTTTCCTTAGCTGTCACTCCAGACAAAAAAAGAAAAGAAAAAAACTTCTTAGAAACGAGTATATTCCTATCTTTTTTCTCGATTTAGTCCAAAAAATATTGATCGTCCGGCATGAAGAATTAGAAACCAGAAACGTTTAATTCGGGCTAAAATAACAGTGTTTTCGTTACAATTTGATACAATTACACAAAATAAAGATAAAAATGAACTACAAATAGAGAAGGAAAAAAAAAACACAGAGGGAGGAATAAAGCGTTTTTTCCCTTTTCTCCCCAAAAAAAAAAAAAACCGTTTTTTTCCTTTTTTTTCAAATATTTTCTAATGAAAAAAGAAAAAAAAAATTAATTTACAGGTTTTCCATGATTATAACCGTAATATGATAAATACCATCTAACGAATTTCTTCAACCCTGTTTGCAAATCAGTGGTAGGTTTGTAATCAAATTCATTCATTGCCGAACTTATATTAGCATGAGTGAACGGTACATCACCATTACCTGGCATGTCGATAATATTCTTTTTTGCTTTCATTTTCAAATGCCTTTCAAGTATGGACACCAATGTCGGTACCGTAACGGGTGACGTGTTACCAAGATTAAAAATCCGGTATGGAGCCGGGCCCGTTTTTTTGCCACTACTTCCTGTACTTTTCCCTGATGTATCCAATGAACCCAAACAGCCTTTCACAATATCATCAATATAAGTGAAATCTCTAGCTAAATCAACTAGATTTTTCCCTCTGTAAACCGTTATGGGTTTCCCTTGGAGTATGTTCCTGGTGAATGAAAAATAAGCCATATCGGGTCTTCCCCATGGACCATAAACCGTGAAAAATCTCAACCCCGTAATTGATAGCCCATAAATATGATTATAGGTATGAGTAATTTCCTCACCAGCTTTCTTTGTTGCTGCGTATAAACTAGCAGGTTGATCCGTACGATCCGATTCAGAGAACGGTACTTTTTCATTTAACCCATACACAGAACTAGATGAAGCCCAGACAATAGAAGGCTGAGGATTTGCAGATTTGCAAGTCTCTAGCAGAGTAACTAAACCAGCAATGTTACTATGAATATAAGAATTAGGATTTTCCATTGCATACCTTACACCTGCTTGTGCTGCTAAATGCATAACATGAGTAAACGCAACGATATCGAATAGCTTCGCTAACAATTTCGCATCATTTATGTCTCCTTCAACGATGAAAATTCCATTTTTGCTCAGAAGATTCTTTCTTGATTTTTTAAGAGTTGGGTCATAATAATTATTGAAATTATCAATCCCCACAACTCCATCTCCTCTCTTTTTTAAAGAGAGAGAGACATGTGAGCCAACGAAACCAGCAGCACCGGTAACTAAAACAGACATTTTTCCACCACCATTTCTAATATCATCTGATCTTGAGATTTGTGCAGAATTTCGAACTTGTTTTTCCCATTGAATACCGCCCCACGAAGCAGAGAAATAACGACTTCCTGAATCTACAAAACTCTGGAAACTTAAATAAGAAGCTGTTAATGCTATTAAAAACAATGCCCACAGAAACATTGTACTGGTTGATGCGAAACATCTGTAGAATTGACGATTTATTGTATGAGTTCTTTCGATTTTCACTTTCCCTGGTGTGGATGGGAAAAGCTCATCTTCTAACGACCTCATAATTTGATGTTTATTTCTTTACGTGTTATCAATCTCTTCCTTTTGTGCGTGGAAATTGAGAGTTTTGATTCTAATGATGAAGAACAAGAGATACACAGATGCAGAGAGAAAATTGAGGGCTTTGAATTTTCCTTTTTTTTTTTTTTCTGCACCTGCTAAATCAAGGAATGTGAAGGTTGAGTTATATAAGGGTTGCCGACAATTTGTACGCGTGTGAGCGCGTTAACACCGTTAAGTCGATACATGACTGAACAGATAATAGCCAATTAAAATGTGTGTATAAATAAATAGTTCTTTTTAAGTACGTACTTCGATTTAGTAATGGTTTCCTCAGCAGTCCTCGTATTATATTTGTAATCAGTATAAATCTCCTTTTCGGCGTACATACGCTACAAGTACACTATACAAAATCATAACATGCACAGAACTCCGAAAATACAAGCAAAAAGTTTATCGATCCAGGGGGTGCAATACGTAGTAAATTATGGTTGAGTAACTTGGCCAAAAACATTCATTTACCACCACTTTGATGAAGTGAACAATTACGGAATTATATGTCATGGACCTGATGGTACAGACAAAACTGATAAGGGATAATAGTAACCTAGTAACCTCTTGATTGTCACCAACCAAGTCTATCTGGTTCTACTGAAGAACACAGCCTTAGAGCAAGCTCTATTTAATTAGAATTCTCATTCCCCTCACTCCATAGCCATAAATATTGAGGTTTGAATTTCCACCCTAGGTAAGCCAGCCACGGAGTAGGAATACATGATATTACCGACCCCTCAAAAATATCCTTGTCCTCGAGGATAAGAAACCGAGTCACCCAACATCTTGCTAGCCTTATAGAATGAAGCTTTAACTTCCATTTCAGGTATTCCACCAACATAAACTTCAACAGTTCATCACCCAAGACCCTTGTAGCATTAGAGAATACATGCCGTAGCAGCTCCAGAATTTCAGAAATATCCTCCACTATGTATTCAAGCTGAGCTTTGTATGTTGATGCAATAACACAAGGGCAATCTTTTCTACAATACCAGAATTGTATAAGAAAAATACAACCATCAATATCAAGCCCAACAGTCAAATATAACCACTCAAGAACCATTTCAGTTAAGGCATAAGTGTTGTGCTCCCTATTCTCATAAGCATGCCATTCAGGTGGTTGTTCTTGCTTGGTGACCAGCCACTCTTGACTGCTCATATCCTCCCAGAATGCAGATCCATTATCTTCAAAACTCAATGTTGAGTAGGCACAAATACAAACACCACTTGTGACCTCAGTCTTGACTTTAGATGAGATGGACTGATGTCGCTTTGCCACACTCCAGAATCCAGGTGCAAGTTTTTTGAATTTCCACCTCAAGTATTCAACCAACATCAATTGCACAATCCGAATTTGAACAACTAAGAATATGAATTGAATTCCTCTTATCCCAGCAAAAAATTTTAACAAGATAAAACCACTCATTGGTTGATACACCAGGCACCATAATCGACAGTAGATCAAGGATTCATGTAGAACAAAAAATAAGAACAGACAACCATTCATGGCAGGGCTCATACGTACCTTCATAACAGTATATTTTAGGAGCCAGTACAAATCATCTTTTGCTGTGAATATAAAGGAGTCTTCTCCCATTGTACCAAACACTTGAGCATATTCATGACATTTATGAAAACAAACCACAGCTGTAGAATGTGCACAAATCAAGCTTTTTTTTCCTCTACTCTCTACGCCAGTTGAAAACAAGAAGAATGTCCAGCTGAAAAAGGTTGCCAAAAATATTTTTGGTATTTGAATTATGGCGAGAATGTGTTGTATGCTCAAATTCCTTGCAAGATTTTCTGTCCAGGTATAATCCATCTTTTCAGTTCCCAACAGACAAACTTGAGCTCTCCCAACTACAACAATGTTGAGCACATCTGAAAATGCCACTGCCAAGAATCCAGTGCTTGTAGAATTAACGGCATCAGAAAAATGGACTGGCCTCTGTAGCTGCACAAGAATCTTACTACATAGCTTAATATTACTGGATACAATGAAAAAGACTAAGATAGAAACTGCAGGAATAATTGGACTTGCTGTAAACCATCTTATGATTTTTCCATTACCAGGATTGGCTACATGCTAGAAAATTCCTACATCACCCATACCAACAGTCCCTACTCTCCATAACCCAGTTGAAAATAACTTGAACTTCCACTTTAAGAAATCACCACATAATCTGTAACAACTATGGCTAACTATGAGCAGTGGAATAAACACCAACAGAAATTCCCACTTGTTCTGAAGGAACTGCAGCAAGGTCGTAGTAATCACCGACATATCAAGATACAGCTGACCACTATCCTTTGTTTCAGCAGACGTTAAGATATGCAAAATGAAGTCTTCTAACAAAAATTTCAGATGATTCCCACATTTCAAGACGAGACCATGAACAGATCTTTCACTCAAATCCTCCCTTACAATTGACCCATTGCAAACCATCACATAAGAAGTAACTATATCAACAAGCACCAATATCACTGACTTTGTATACCACCTTGTAAACATATATAACAAATTTGCGCTGAGTTTGTACTCCTTTCCTCGATCGAAGAAGAAACAAATATGAACAAAATGGAAGTGAAAAGAAGTATCAACACTCAATTTCTTCTTCACTCTATCAGGCAATTTAACAAATAGCTTCTGCTCCAAAAAAAAATTAGCACAATTTCCACAAATTTTAACAGGAAAATGTGCAGGTCTACAATATGATTGGTACCCATGATTGTAAACAAGCTCAATCACAAATTTCTCATTATGCTTATCAAACACCTTTTCTCTATCAATTACTCTACCAGTTAGAGAAAAACAAGCATAAGAATAATTTTCAGTAATCAATTGATGTTTGCTATCTTTACTCACAAAACCCAGAACACTCCATTGAAGCCTTTTAACAAACATCGTACTATCATCAAAAATTTCGGCAGAATTAGCACACAAAAACCCAATCGATTGTTTAAATCTCGAATTAGATTCATACCCACAGCTAGGAATCAATGGAAGAATTCGTTTGCTAGAATAAATCGAAGACATCTCAGCACTCTTACCACGGTCAAATAACCTCCGATTATAATCAAATAGAAGAACAAAGCGATTCTTACCCATCGGTTTGTTGTTGACGATGAAAATCTCCTTAAATTTCTCTTGTTCTTCATGTTTCACAACTTCTTTTGACCAAAAACCCACTTCAATTTTTGAATCGCCATTTTCTTCAAAGAGAAATGAAGGAATAATTGAATCGGAATCGACAGAATAATCTTCTCTTCTTCAAAGAAAAATGGTGGAATAGATTCACATACAGGAAAGCTTTTCTTCACCTTGAAAGGAGGGGGAAGAGTAGGCGCATACCACTGAAGATTCATGATTAAAGCCAGTTTTCTATGTAATTTGTTCATGAGTTTCCTAAGATTGGTGAATTGAAGAAAGATTTCTGGCTGTTCTGGAGAATCTTCATACTTCTTCTTCAAATAGCTATACTCACACCAGCGTCTATCTAGCTCTTCTGTAGCTATCTTTTCCAATTTCAGTATAGGTAGCAATTTACCATTCAATTATACCCATTGTTCTTCTTGTAAATTCATTTCAATCTTGCAGAGTACGCACAAGATCTACTGGCTGATACCAATTGTCATGGACCCGAAGGTACAGACAAGACTGAATCAGTGATAACAATTAACCTCTTTGAATCCAAGGACCCAAAGCCTCTCTGGTTCCTAAAGGAACACAGCCTATATCGATAACTCGATACTTTGAGTAATTTCTCAATAATGTTTCTCAATACAAACCTGCTTTATATAGCCAGGTAAACCCCTACAACCCAATACACTAATTAGCCCCCAGGTGGATATAACCAACCTCCCCAATATTACTAACGACAACCCAAAATACATTACGGGCACTTCCCCCTATACGGGGTACATGACATTATGATGAACGAAAACAAAAATAAAAGAGACGCAAGATGGCTTCTCTCATATTGACTGACAAAAGACTATCTCCAATACAACATGAACTATAACAACAATTAAATAGGAGGATTTGATAGAATATGGCATTTCAAACAACAACATCAGTACAAGATAGTTCACAGAAACAATTGGAAAAAAAACAGGTTACTTAACACATAAAATCAACATTAGTACCTACCTTAACAATGATAAAAATCTAATGAGAATTGGTTTGATTCTTACTGATTGTGCAGGAAAAGCAAGCGGGGCAAGAGGATTTGCCTTCCCTATCTCTCCACATCTGATTTGTAATGAAGAAGGAGCAAAAGCTGCATTCAATTGGGCAATGGACACTGATCTTAAAAGAATAGACTTTGAAGGAAGCTCTCAGAAAACTCTCCAATCTCTTATACAAATGATAGCTCAAGCTAAATAGGAAAACTTTACCCGAAGAACCAAAAGCATCACCAACAGCAGAAAGATTAACAACCTTGAAGTTGGATCTATTAACATTTTGGATGACCTTTCAAATAAACTATCAACTCAATTAGCCTTCCACTGCTCGGAGATCAACATTAATCAAAATTGGAAGGAGGATTTAGTTAGTAATTTACTCTATGTTGTAGGAAAAATTAAAATTCCGCATTTATTTTCTGTCTGTAAGAACATCATTTTAGCTCCAGGTTTAGAGCATTCAGTTTTGCCCAGATTTTTTAGCTATGGCTGAGTCAGGGGCTGATTCTAGTCTGATTCCAACGAGTTCCGGTCTGAACCGACTAACGGATCTGGACATGGATCGGGTTTGTGCCCGTTTGGATATCAACTAAACCAGGTTTGTTTCACCTTTTCTTATAAAAAAAAAACAGAAATTGGGTCATTTGGACCCAACCACACCAAGCCCGGTCGTACAGGACGCCAAAACTTTGAAAGACCGATGACATGTCAACAACATTGTGACTAAATTATCCTTACGGTTTCTGAAACTGAAACCCAAATCTCTCGACCATATCGATCTCAAACAGCCAAACCACCAGTTTCATTCTAGTTTCTTCCTCCACCACCAACACCAACGCCAGATCCACCATATCCACCACCCCAAACAACAACACCACCATATCCATCACCCCAAAAAGCAACACCACCATAGACCCCAAACAATAACACCACCATCGATTGAAAACAAGAAAGAGATGGGTTCTAATATGAGCCTTAAAACTATCAAGTTTCTTACCTACCCCTAATTTTGATTTCCGATTTTTGCTTTTCGTAATCCTAAAACGATAATGTGTTTCCACAAATTGGGTTTTCATCCTAGGGTTTTATGAATTAGGTTAAATTTGGTTAAATTGGGTTAGAGTTTTATGAATTAGATTGAATTGATTTTGATTTCTACCAATTTCGAATGCTTATCTGCTTTGAAGTTGTTCTTATGCACCCTAGTACAACTGGTAGAAATTTCTTCTTATGTATCCTAATACAATTTGTTGAAATTTGAGCATCTCTACCCAGAAATTTTGGCATTTTTGTACCTAGTACAACTGGTATAATTTGATTTTTGATGTTTATCAACTATTTTCTTATTCATCTATGAGCAAAACCTAGGTACAAGTGGTATAAACTATTTTATATAACCCAGTTACAACTGGCTAATTTTGAATGCATTTTTTAGTGTGTGGATTTTGTCACTAGGTACAACTGGTGTTGATTACTGAAATTAAAATAAGAATAATAATATAGACACTAGAAGTACCCAGGTACAACTGGTGTCATTGCTTATTGTTTCCCGGTACAACTGGTGTTGCACACTGAAATTTAAATAAGATTAACAATTGAAACACTAGGAACAATTGGTATTATTGCTTATTATATCCCGGTAAAACTGGTGTTGCTTATTACTCTATTACTCTTCACAACGTCTGAAGAGTTATCTTAATTTTTGAGAATCAAACTGTGTCAGGTGATCATATAGAACATTTTTACTTTTCTCATATATCCTAGTAAGAATATAGCAAATGTTTTCTCTACTGCAAACTTGTGGACGTGTGGGTTGTACATTCTAAATATAGTTACGGGAGATATAAGATTAAAATGATCTTGTAATTAGTTTCAATTAGGGTCGAGACTGGTCACTTATCAATATGTAATTTCAGTATTTGAACTGACTGTGCGTGCATTTGTAAACCGATTACCAATAAAGTTGGGTGGCACAAGCAAGTTTAATGATCGATTTTTCCATAATTGTTAGATAAATGATTTGTTGTCTTCCCCAGATTTCATATCTGTAGTTGTTGTATAAAACAGTAAGCGATTTTCTTGTTTATGCATGGCTGCACGAATGTGCAAAGGGCAGGAAAGCCAGCCAGCAAAATGTTCATAGTTTTGTCGAAATGTGAAAGAAACGGAAATGAGGAGAATCAACAGTAGTATCTTTTCTTGGATTTCTTTTTTCATACCTTTTTTTACTTAATTGATTTCTTCTCTTAACATGGTTGCTACTTTGGTCAAGTTTCTAATGGATGAGGACTGCAAAAGTGACCTAAAGAAGTACGTGGAAGAGTTCCAGTTTTCAACCGCCAATGTATTAAATGATGCAGTAGTAAGGTAGCTACACTTTAGGTTATATTGATCACACAATGGGGGAATTGATATTGAAGTTTTGGGGGCTTTTAACCTATTGTTTTCAAGGTGTTTTGTGTTTTTCCTTTTTTTATAGTTCCAGTAATTTCTTTCCTTGTAGCACTTCATAGAAAGGCCACTCCAAAAGTGCTCCAGTATCTCGGATGCCTCTCATCGTTATAGTGGATGCCAACCATGGTCTTAAGGACATCCCTGTCTGACAGGTATTTTTGTGAAGTAGGTTTATAAGCTAATCATTGTGTAGCTTGGTTTCATATCTTAACTCGTCCGACCAAATCGTGCAGCCATTTCAGTTGGAGCTCCATTTTTAATAAAGAAAACAGGGTTCTTCACTATCTTGTAAGTTTTTTTTTTTTTTTTTTTGATACGAAGAGGATTTTAGTTCATGTTTAAGCACCAACTGGTGATAAAGACATAGGAATAAAACTGGGAGGTATGCCATCCCATACTAGAGTTACTTTATTCTTCCTTGCGTGCTTTGCTAGTTTATCCGCGCAGGGATTTACGACTCGATTGACATAGTTAAAAGTAGACGTACTAAGCTTCGACAAACTAAAGGTAATGTCTTCAACAATGCCTCTGTATTGCCAAGCCACAGAGAGATGATTTCCAGCTATTGCCTTCACTACACGCTCTGCGTCTGACTCGAAAATGACTCTACTGTATCCTTCCTTGAGTGCCCAACGAAATGCCTTCTCAACCGCCAAACATTCCACCTCTTCAGCCTCTATTGCATTTGGGATGAAGATGCATCTCGACTTGATGTGGTTACCTGCAAAATCCCTTGCTATTAGCCCAATGCCACCAATATTAGATTTTGTAATAAAAGAAGCATCACAATTAATTTTCACAGATCCAAAGCTAGGTGCAGTCCAAACTGCTATAGGTTTGTTCTGAATGTTATTAGCCTCATGCAGTGCTATTTTCCGACTTCTGGCTGTATCTGCATTTCCTAAGAAGGTGTTAATATTTCTTAACAAAGAGTCAGGGTCAGTGGTCTTGTTATCAAACACCATTGAGCATCGTTCTTTCCAAATCAACCAAGCCACTGTAGCCAGTTTACCCTTAACAAAATCCTCAAGCTCATCATCTTCCAACCACTCAATTACCCATTCCTTTAAAGAATTCCAGCTCCCGTTTGAAGTTCTGAGGCCGAGAGATTTAAACCAGATAGACCTTGCAATCGGGCAGTCCAACACTATATGCTTAGCAGTTTCAAGGTGATGCTTGCATCTCTGGCAACTTAAATCCTCCACGTAAATATGCCTGTTGTTCCTCTCTTTGCTAGCTAGAATGTCCTTAACAGATTTCCATAGAAACAGTTTTATTCTTGGTATAACATCGAGACTCCAGATTTTCCTCCAAAGATTATTAGGATCGCTGAAGTAGTTATCATCCTTATGATATTTGATGTTGTAGAGAGTGCGGTATGCAGACTTCACCGTAAAAACTCCATTCCTTGTCTTTGTCCACACTAGTTTATCTTCACTGTGTTCAGGAATCCTCATTGCAAGAATTCTATTTGTTGTTTGGTCATCAAATAGATGTCTGACAATATCCTGTTTCCATCTGTGAGTAGTCTTGTCTATCAAGTCAGAAACATAATGATACTTATAGACTTCAGTAGCAGTATGGCTAGGAAGAGGTGGAAGATTCATACCAATAACCCAGTTATCTCTCCATATCCCAATTTTTTATCCATCGCCTAACGACCAGAAGCTATACTTACGAATGAAGTTAAGCTCGCCGCTAATACTTTTCCATGACCAGGTTGAGTCTTCCTTTGGATCAGCATGTAATGGTTTTGTGTCAGAGAAGTATTTTGCCTTCAGAGAGGATGACCACAAACTGTTACTGGTAGTGCACAACCTCCATGCGTTTTTTGCCAGCAAAGCACGGTTGAAACAGCTCATGTCCTTGATATTTAATCCACCATCTTCATAGGTTCTGCACATTTTCTCCCAAGAAGTATAGATCAGGTCTTTGTTTGGAGGTTTGTTCCACCAGTAGCGTAGTTGCAGGGAGTTAATCTTTTTTACAGTCTCCACCGGCATTTTGAAGTTACTCATTTGATGAAGAGGAATAGAGCTCAGGACATGCTTCACCATCACTGTTCTGCCTGCTTGAGCCATGTCTTTGCCCCTCCATATAGCCAGTCTTCTCTCCATGTTATCCGGTAGGCTTTTGAATGATACTTTCTTCTTCTTTTTGAGAAATAGGGGGATACCAAAATACCTTTCATTCTCGTCCATTCTTTTGACACCTAAACTGTTGATGATATTGTTGCATGTTGTAGCATTTACGTTCTTGCTACAACTCACACCACTTTTTTGGTAATTAATCAATTGACCTGAGCAACTACTAAAGTCTTCCAGGATCCGTTGCAGATTTGCTATATTCTCATGATTAGCTTTGATGAACATTAAGCAGTCATCTGCGAATAGCAGATGACTTATCTGGGGGGCATTTCTCGCAATACTTACTCCCTGTATCTGTTTACTTTGTTCAGCAGCAGTTAAAGCTCTTGATAGAGCCTCCATTGCAATGATAAAGAGATATGGAGAGATCGGATCACCCTGCCTTATCCCCCTAGTAGGGTGATAGGATGGGCAGTCTGCTTCATTTAGAATGACTGAGATTTGGGTGGTGCTGATGCACTAGAAGACAAGATCACACCATGCTTCTGAGAAACCCATTTGCTTCACGACATCCATGATAAAACCCCATTCAAGCCTGTCGAAGGCTTTGCTCATGTCAAGCTTCAGCGCCAAATAACCTGCACCATTAACATTAGTTGTTCTCTTTAACTTATGTATGATTTCGTGTGCGAGAGAAATATTATCGAAAATTACCCTCCCTTGAACATAAGCTGACTGGAATGGTGAGATTACTTTGTTCAGAACTAACTTGAGTCTTCTTGCCATCAATTTGGAAATAATCTTATACGACGTATTGCATAGAGCAATTGGTCGATAATCTGCCGCCTTTGAAGGAACCTTAACTTTAGGAATTAGTCTGAGCCTTGTGTGATTCATCTTCTTGTTTAGGAATCCTGTAGAAAAGAAGGTTTGTACATAGCCCACAACGTCAACCTTCACTATTTCCCACTGCGATTGGTAGAAGCCAGGAGGGAATCCATCTATCCCTGGTGCCTTCCATGGTTCCATGCTCTTTAGTGTTTCAAGGATCTCTTGTTCAGATGGAATTGCTGTCAGCATAGTGTTTTCTTCATTAGTGATGACTGAAGGAATATGACTTAAGAACTCTGCATTATGTTGAGGCTGAGAGGTAGTGCTGACTTCTTTAAAGTGATTTGACAGAAGGGTTTGTAAGCTGTCTCTGTCAGTACACCATGAGCCATCTGCAGCTTGAAGAGAGTCAATCCGATTACGAGCTCGCCTTCTATTGGCATTGACGTGATGTGCCTTCGTGTTTTTATCAGCATCATTGTATATATAATCATTGGCTTTCTGTCTCCAGAAGTCATGATTAATATTCATCCATTGCTCCAGTTCACTTTCAATTTTTTGGATTTCTGATGTATAATTAGCTGCATCACCCTTTTGTTGGATTTGTTCTAGCTGTCCATACAAGTTCTGGATATTCTCATTTATGTTGCCAAATGTCTTCTTGTTCCAATCTGCTAGGAATTTCCTAGTAATACCCAATCTACCATCAAACTGATGTGCCACTGAGCCTGTAAAGTTAGTTTGCCAAGCTGCAAGGATTTGATCTTTACAAGTTGGATTATAAAGCCAGCAACCAAAGAATTTCCAATTTCTATAAGGGATATGCACTTGGTTATACAGGTTTAACATTATTGGAGCATGATCTGAACCTAGTTGAGCTAAATGCAATAGATGCGAGTCTGGGAATGCAATAGACCAGTCGTTATTGACACACGCTCTATCTAAACGACTCTTTATTCTGCCGGTACCATGCTTATTGCTCGACCAAGTGAAAGGTTTTCCTCTATAGCCTAAGTCAGCTAAACCACATTGCTGAATGATTTGTATAACGGACGCAGACTTTGAGCTAGATGAGGAAGAGCTGGTATTACGTTCATCTAGATTGAAAGTAAAATTTAGGTCACCTATTAATACCCACGGTTGATTAATGGCTTCACCTAACTCGCTAATAAAGTTCCATAAGTCTTTCTTTTCCTGTGGGTGATGTGTGCCATACACACAAGATAGCAGCCATTCAGGCTTGGCTGGATCATGTCTAACTAATGCATGTATCATGTTTTTGGACTTATGCATTACCTGGAGCTCGAATCCATCTTTCCAAAGTAAGAGAAGACCTCCCTTACGACCAATTGAGGGTACAAAGGTTTTATTTGGAAGTTGAAGATTTTTAGCTAGCTTAAGGACCTTATCAGATTCAATCTTAGTCTCTGAGAGAAAAATAATGTCGGGATTATGCTTATTGTACAAATATAGCAAATGATCCCTAGTTGCCTTGGCATTGAAGCCTTGACAATTCCATGCTATTACTTTCATAACTGTATGGTAATAAGAGTTGGGATATTTACTGAGGGGATGATTAATAGTGCAAGTACTTTGAATCCTAGTGCAATGATTAGGCTATGAATGCAGTATATTCAAGATAGGTGTGATTATGGATGAGGTATGAAATAAATGCACTGACACGTAAATTTTATGCAGTTTATGGGTATGCAAGACAGTAAATAGGTAATGATGACAAGAGATTAATGAAAGATAAACGGGAAAGTTTGAAGTCAGAATATTTAGGAAACTGAGAGAAACCTGTTCTCCCTCCTGCTTGCTAGTTGCTCCTCCCTTTTTGAAA
>JAJJMA010122378.1:0-11192 GCA_023529015.1 Papaver nudicaule
CATTTGCCTATGTGAATAAACATATTCATACTAACCAAATGCAGTTATACAATTTGGCTACTAAATTTAGTTACAATTTGATGATTATTTTGTCCGTTGCTGCGAACTATATCCAGAAAATTTCTCCTGAACCCAATTAAAGTATTCATTTGGATGTGAAAAACGTTCATGGGATAGGGAGGTAACTTCATAGTCAAAGATCGTCAAAAACAACTACCGTCTTACAGTCTGATACCACATTCTTTGGATGATGTCGAATGCTCAGACTATTCTATGACTTTGCTTCCCAGGTACACATGCTGATGGGTTTTGGTATAAAATTGGAAGAAGCTGCAAATGATTGAATATTTGGAATCTTTGTGTTGTGCAATGTTTCACTAAAATACTGGTACGTTTTGCGAACTTCGTTTACCAACAGGAAAGCTCTAAAATGAGTCCATTGTGTGTATGATTTTGAGATGCAATAATCTCTCTTAGCGCCTTTCAGTTCTGACTACTTTGATCTGGGGTTATAATTTGCGGGGAGATGGGTAGGAATGTTGCAGTATCATCAATTTGAAGTTTGATTGGATTACAAGGTAGATGCTTGGTTCACTTGGATGGCAAATCATCTCCTCTCCTCTAGCATGGCAACTATTCCCCCAGACAGTGTTTTTGAAAAAAGAACCTAAAGATTATGATGAAGTAACAATAAAATGTTAGTATGTTACTAATGTATTTCTTTCTTTTTTTTCTTAGGCAATTGAAACTGGACTGGGCTATGGTCAATGGATCCAAGGAAAATTTATAGCAGCTGAAACGGTATTCATTCTCTAGACCCTTTTTCATTTCCACATTTCTATTTCCCGACAACCTTGGTATATGAAATGCTCAAATTATTAAGAGTGGAGAAAAGTTGCTGATATAAACAAACTCCAATGAAAAGAAACTGATGAACAACATCAGAAACTTTTGAATCTGAGAATTCGATGCAAATATAAGTTAATTTCAACCTTATCGCTTAATTTTCAATTTCAATTAGTAGATGTATTTTTGAAGTTCGAATTATTGGAGCATTAAAATCTATTTTGAGGAATTTGAATTTGGGTTTATTTGATGATAGCTGAGTTGATATGTGCAATGGGATTTAGTAGATGGCCGTAATGGGTTTACGCGAAGAAGCTAGAGGGTGACACTGTGGATCAAAGAGCTGTTTTGTCCTCCATTAACCATGCTTCTCTATAGAGTTCTAAGCTTTACTTGGGTTTCACATTTTGTCAGTATTAGACTCAACTTTAGGTTGGACTTTGAGATTCCAAAATAGAAATATCAACATTTTGTATATGTAGATGTTTGATGCTATTCATTGTGTAGATTATTTGAAGTATGACAACTATTTCAATCTTAGGTAATGGAACGACTGGAATTTACAAGTCAAGTTTTTTTTGAAATGAATGTCTTTATATCATCCGTATCCTTCAACTTACATTCTTATCTTCAGGTTTCTTACCCACAGTAAATAACCAAAGTGTTGTTCCAGTATCCACAATGGTAGTGCGTACCAAGTGTCTTAAGCGGGACAAACGAAACGGGCAAAATGATAAGGTCGGTAGCCAGAACCCAAAGTTAGGACACAGGCAAAGTTGACGTCCCTATATAGGAAAAAGACCCCCAATGCAAACTACTGTGGTGCACAAGTTGCGCAGAAAAATTTCTTCTTATATAGTTATTGCGATGTCCAAGAAGACATGCTAACAGGTCCTGCTGCACTGGATATGTTTATGGCAGGTAAGATCTAGCGACTACTATAATCAAATTTTCCTTGGATTTTATAAGAATAGAATTTTGAAGTGCAGTTCTTTATTAAAGGATATGAGTACTTGCATTTTGCAGCATAATATAATGCAAATGATGAACGAGACTATTTATATACATTTTGGAAAAGGTTGGACTTGAGGGTGCTGTGCATCCATGGGAATTGTTGAGTGTTTTTTTGTTTTGTTTTTTTTTTAATTTTTAAGGACACTCCCACTAATTTAAACACTCAAGAAATTCCATGCAACTACTAATTAAATCCTAAGCTGTATTGAATTTATGTCATCTTTCATAAAGTTTGCTTGAGAGAATCCCATGTTTTGATTTTGAGTTTTTTTTCGTTAATTTTGGTTTAGTGATAAGAAATATGAAATCTTGCCGTTAAGATGTTGCTAACTTTTGGATAAAACAGGGTTTTTTGGCTTCAAGGTCCTTCACTGGCGGGTTTAATCAACTTCCAGGAGCTCAAGACTTTTTTTATATGACTTTGTGTTATCATATCAGTAAACTGAAGGTAAAGTCTCACTTGGTATCTCCTTATTCCCCTAAATCAGTTTGGGCTTAAGTGGCATCATACTAATTCCATTGTGTTAGTTCCCACTTGCTTTTCAGAAAATAGTATTTGCTATCTAGCTCAAATGGCAGAGCACATGGTTTTCAACCATGTAGTTGTGGGTTCGACTCCCACAGATGGCACAGTTAATATCAATTGTACAAAAATACTTGATTAACATAGCACAAGACATTCACTCTGTTGTTGGATTAGAGCATCTCCAACGGGATGTCAATGTGAGTCCTATGTGGATGTGCAATTTAGACATCCTTAACCTAATTTTTCCTTAATTTTAGGATGTTCTAAGATACTACCTCCAATCATTAAAAGTCTAACTTTAATTGTGAGTATATTTGCAAGAATCCCATTGGTTAATATTTGAATTTTGAATCCAAAATAGATTTTTGAAAGAGAAAATAACTAAATTTTACTTTTAAAAAATCCTTCACATCCTGAAGGAGATCTTCTAAAACTAGAGGATCTACAAGCGGATGTCTTCATAACCGCTTGACAAATCATCATCACAATCTCACTAGACTTTCCCACTGGAGAAGAAGAATTGAATAAATCTCAAATTCCTTAATTTTATGAAGCTAAAACATCTCCCGTTGGAGATGCTCTTAGATCAAATAATCTTTAGAATTAAGTAAAGCAGAACAAGCATGTGGGTCTTTTTAGTGTTACTATGTCTCAGTAAACTAAATAGGCGGGGTTTGTTTAGATTTTTCTTTTCACCAAAGTATGAATCCCTTGATTGTAGGCACTTGGCAAAATCAGAAATTAATATTTGGGTATAGGAACAAGGATCAGTAATTTGTTGAGGAAAATTCTTTTTTTTTTTTTTTTTTTTCGCTTAGCTTTGCGTATGGCTGTTAGGCAAATTTGATATATTTCATGCTAATAAAATACTGTTGTTTCCAATAGACGTCATAGGCAATAGCTTACATTACTAAATGGGGTACCAGGGTACCTCTCTTAATTCAACCAATTGCAAAGTACAAATTGAGGAGAGAGAGTGCTCTGCAAATCGGTGGGTTAACCCAGAAACTCAGCCATGAAAAACTCCGGTAAGGTTATCAAATCATTTCAATGTGACTGGAAAACGTTTGATTTTTCAAGTGTTTCTCTTGGAAATAAAGACGGTATCAAAATAGAAGAGAAAGGAAGAAGAGGGATGAAGTTTTGGGTTTTAATGGCGTCGGAAATCGGAGTATGGCTCAGATCGGCGGTTCACAGAATCACCATGGGGAAGATGAAAGAAAAGGAAACCAGGTGGAATCGCAGAAATGGCGACTTCTCATTTCTGCTGGATCTTAAGGAAAATGATAGGGGAAGATTCCTGATGTTGACAAGATTTGATAAAAGCAAAAATAAAAATTCAATTCTTTGTTTTCCTGAAGGAGTAAATGGGGTAGGATGGACCAGCTTCTGGAGTTGTCTGGATTATGTACTAAATACGAATCCAAATAATTCCCAAATAGTACCAGTAATGAATGATTTTCCTAATCAATTTGGTGACACCAGAAAAGATATTGATAGAATAAATCGGGAAATCTACATCAACAAGCAAGGGTCGCTTTCATGGAACGCAACAGCAAAAGCAGTAGCTCTAAAACTTGGGTGGAAAAGATATTTAAGGCTGAAAATCCATAACAGTACAATTGCTTCTTTCTCACCTAACAATGATGACGAATGGAGGAGTTCGTGGAAACCGATATCATGGGAAGAAAAAGGAACAATAATTACACTGAAGAGGAATTTTCCACAGGATGAAATAATTAAAGAAGAAGATTTGAATGGGTGCTCTGCATGGTTTAAAATCAAAGGGCTTCCTGTTCATAAATGGTCCAGAAATTTTTTTACTTTAATTGCTGAAAAATTTGGAGGATTGGGAGAAATCGATTTGGACACATTAGCTCTAAATCCGAGTGTTTGCAGAATCGCCATTAAGGGATCAGTGAATAACGTGCCAGCAATGACGGAGATTAATCTGGATGACAAAATTTGGATTCTGGGTTTAGAATGGGATGTGTTCTTCAAGCGCCTGCGTCAACCGTCATAGAAGGAATATTCCGAGAAGCTTAGAATATTCGAAAGAGAAACAAAAAATTTTCAAATTTCGAATATTGTGTCAGAAAACATTCAGAGTTTTCAGGCGTTTCAGCCTTTTCAGAAAAGCAACACTTATCTCAATTTCAAATTTTGGGGGCTTCCCAAAGTGGGGGGGAAATATCGCAACTGGAAAATGACTCTGGGCCACTAATGGCTAAGGCTAAATCTGTGAGCCCATTGTCAAGCCACATAAACTTAATGTTTGAGAACTTCAAAAAGAAGAAAGCAGAATTGAAGATAGCTCAGATCTCAGACATAAACTTAGAAGAGGGAGAAATTAGTGGTGATAAGGAGACTACTACTTCAACTTCAAAATAAATGGTAATCTACAATAATGGTTTGGAGGGGCATATAAACTTAAATGCTACAATTCAACACATAGAGATAATTTCAAATACAGTTGAGCTGTTGATGGATGCAAGCAGAAATTTGGGTACAATGCATGAAGGAAATGAGCTACAAGCTCAGAAGATTTTTGCAGACATCATAGAAAAGCATGAGAAGAATATCAACCAAAAGGAAGGGGAAGGAGCTGACAAGGAATTGATGCTCATCTCAGGGACTTCAGTAGCTTCCAATGTATCCTAAAGTGGTCACTTGGAATTGCAGGGGCTTAAATGCTGTAGAAAAAATGGACAGCTTGAAGGATATGATTAGGGACTTAAAGCCAACAGTTGTGTGCTTACAAGAAACAAAAATGATGAGGATAACTGATTGGTTAGTGACATACTTATGGGGTAATAATAATCACAAGTGGAGGATGATACCATCTGAAGGACTTGGTAGGGGAATGGCTACTATATGGAATGATGATATGTTAGAATGTGTAGATGAAGAATACTCTGCAAACACTCTTAGTAAGAGATTCATAAACGAGACAGATGGATTTGAATGGACACTAACTAATGTCTATTCTCCTGTAACAATGAAGAAAGGAAAGAATTTTGGATGGAGCTTGAGACAATTGCAGGTTGGGCTTCAGCTGCATGGTGCATAGCAGGGGACTTCAATGCTGTGAGAAGATGTTGGGAGAGAAACAAATCAGGTGGATCTAGGATTGGGAAACAGTTATTCAATGACTTTATGCAGGAGAATGAATTGATAGACTTACCAGCAGGAGGAGGGCTGTATACCTGGTCAAACATGCAACATGATCCAATATTATGCAGAATAGACAGAGTGATTGTGTCTCCAGCTTTTGAAGCCAAATATCCCAATGTGGCTCAAACATTGCTCTCCAGAACTGTTTCAGATCACTCACCTGTTATGCTATCAACTGGCAACATTCAAAGACAAAATCCTCCATTCAGGCTGGAAATATTTTGGTTACAAAACAAGAATTTTCTGGAAAATCTGGCAAGATGGTGGAGTGCAATGGAGTATACTGGTACACCAAGCTTTATCTATGCAAGAAAACTTCAAAATCTGAAATTCTTCATCAAATCATGGAGCAAAGAAGAATATGGAAAGAATGCTGCTCTGAAGATGGAGTTATCTGAAAAAATAGACAAAGCAAACAAGTTAGAAGAAAGCAGAAATTTAAACTGTGAGGAGTTTATAGAAAGAGTGCAATGGAAACAACAACTAAAGCAACTCAGAATGAATACTCATAGAAAATAGCTTTCTAGAGCTAAAGCCAAATACTTCAAAGAAGGGGAAAGCAATACAAAGTATTTACATCAACTAGCAAATGGAAGAAGAAGAAAGAATACTATTCATAAGCTAGTAATTGATGGGAAAGACAATTTCAACCAGAAAGATATAAAAGAGAATTTCAATGAATATTTCTCTAACTTATTTAAAGAAACAAAACACTGGAGGCCACAACTACATGAGTCTGCATTCAAAAAGATTTCTGAAGAGCAAAGCAGTTGGATGGAGAGAAGAATAAATGAAGATGAGGTATGGGGTGTTATCAAAAGTTGTGGTAATCTAAAATCTCCTGGTCCTGATGGATTTCCAATGGAATTTTACAAAGTGGCTTGGCCAATAATCAAAAAAGACTTCATGGCAGTAATAGAAGAATTTCAAGAAGAAGAAAAAATTGATTGGAGACTAAATTGTTCATTCATAAGTCTGATACCAAAGAGAGAAGTGTCAAACAGTCCACATCATTTTAGGCCAATCTCTCTAGTGAGCAGTGTTTACAAGATACTCTCTAAAGTACTAGCAAACAGATTCAAAACAGTGATAAAACAACTCATCTCTGAACACCAAGGTGCCTTTATAAAAGGCAAGCAAATTCAGGATGGCATTTTAGTTGCAGGAGAGCTACTGGATTCAAGAATCAAATCAGGTGTACCTGGAATTCTCTGCAAGTTGGATATAGAGAAGGCATTTGACAATGTTAGCTGGCATTGTCTTGACAGTTTGCGTTCTTATTCTGGGTTTGGATGCAAATGGAGGAACTGGATTCATTGCATTTCTAGTGCTCAATCATCTGTGCTTGTGAATGGCAGCTCTTCTACAAGATTTCAACATCATAAAGGCCTCAGACAAGGTGATTCACTATCACCATTTATGTTTATCTTAGTAGCAGAAGTACTCACCAAACTACTGAGGAGAGCTGAAGAGATAAACATGTTAGCAGGATTTAACATCAACACAGAAATTAGTGTATCTCATCTGCAATTTGCAGATGATACACTCATTTTTCTAGATGCAACAGAGGAAAATGTGGAGAATTTGGTGCTACTTCTTCAAGTTTACGAAGCAATAACAGGTCTTAGAGTGAACCTGGATAAAAGCACCATAATAAGTCTTGGTGCAGACACTAAAATAAGGGATTTGGCTCAAATATTACACTGCAAAGTTGAGAAATTACCCTTTAAATATTTGGGTATGCCAATAGGAGCATCATGGAAGCAGGGCACAATATGGAATGCAATTGTTGATAAATTCAAGAAGAAATTGGCACTTTGGAGAAGAAGATTTCTAACAAAGGCTCAAAAGATTACTCTCATCAATTCTGCACTAGTAAGTCTCCCTGTTTATTTCATGTCTCTCTTACAAATCCCTGCTGAGATTGAGAAGATTCTTATAAATCATATGAGAGTTTTTTTATGGGGCTCTTCTGAAGATAAAAGAAAAATACCCTGGATTGCATGGGACAAGCTGAGCAAGCCTAAAAAGCTAGGAGGCATAGGCATAAGATGCTTAAGAGCTACAAACAAAGCACTGCTAAACAAGTGGAACTGGAGGTATGCAAATGAGAAAGAGATGTTGTGGAGGAAGGTGATTCAGGTAAAAACCTTAACTGATGCACAAGATGTATGGGCTAAAGAATATGAGGAGCCTTTTGGTAATGGGTTTTGGAAAGGAATACAAATGGAGAAATCATTACTACAACAAAACTCTAGCATTAAAATAGCTAATGGTAAAGGAGCAAAGTTTTGGAAGGACAAATGGTGGGATTCATCAGCCTTTTATTTATCTCATAAGCATGCTTTCAAATTAGCGGTGAATAAAGATGCTAAGGTTGCTGACCTTATATTGAATGGTAAGTGGAATGTGCAACTGACAAGACAGCTAAATAGAATTGAAGAAGATGAATTCAGATATCTGCTAAACTCACTAGGAAATCCTCCAGTATTAACAGCAGATGAAGACATACTTTCCTGCATCACCAACTCTAACTACACAGCTAAGGATGGATATGAGTGGTGGATGAAATCACAACACACTGTGATTGGTGATTTCAGTTATATTTGGCAGAAGTTTGCACCTAAGAAGACTCAGTTTTTTGCTTACTTAATCATCCACAATGCTATCCCAACTGTGGATAATCTGAATAAAAGGGGAAGTCACAACAATGAAGTTAACTGCAGCCTATGTAACAATGCTATTGAAGATGTAAACCATTTACTGCTGCATTGCTCCTTTGCCAGAGAGGTTTGGGATTATTTCTCAATCAGGATGAACCCCAATTGGTCTCACCAATACTGCATCAAAGAACAACTCATACAGTGGTCTCTTTTCAAAGGGAAGAAACTAGCAAGAAAAATCTGGCCATTGCTACCTTTTGCTATTACATGGGCCATTTGGAAAGAGAGAAATCAAAGAGTAATGGCCAAAAAGAGAGGGAAGAACAGTGACACCATTATTCTGGAGGTTAAAAGGATGATCTTCCAATGGGGTTCTACACATCAGTGGTTTCGCCGTGTTTATCTTAGGGATTTAATATTGAATTGGGAGGAAATCATGGATATGAATTGTAACTGACCTAACCGTCAACTTCTGGGCTTAGCCTGTGGGCTTGGATGTTTTTTATTATCAATAAAATTTAACCTTTGTATTGTCAAAAAAAAAAAATGGGTACCAGGGTCTTGGAGGGAAAAGAAAGACAACCATGGACCTCAATGTCAATTCTCTGTAGTAATTTTATTTGTCGATAATGAATACAAAATTAGTTTTGTTTGAGTAAACTCAAGTGTATAAGAACCCCGAGGCCTATTGGATAATCTGCTATCAAAGCTGCGCAGCTTCTCACATAAGAATACATTGCTGATTCTAATGGCATTCAACGAGCAAAGGGAATTAGATTCCGCTAATAAGACAATAGGCTTGATTGATCATGTTACTGCTGATTCTGATCAGTCGAGTGAAAGTATTTTTGTTGAAACTAATAAGTTGGAGATCGAGGTAATCGTCACCTCGGATTTCGCTGCTGCCTCATCATGAATATGAAGAACGCTTCACTGATAATCGATGAAAACAGTCAAACCTAGAAACGAAATCAAACTTCACTGATTACACCAGTTATTCTTCAATCGATTCAACTAGTTGGAGCAATAACAACGAAGTTTGGTTTCTTTTCTCTGATTTCCTGTATCTAGATTGATTTCTTAAATCACCACATTCATCTCTCTGGAAAAAAAAAAACGATATACCCAGAACATGTCAGGACACATTTGGCAAACACGGAGTGCTGCACGAAGTAGAGCCTCAGGCCCGTGCAAACGCACGGGCTGGACAACTAGTGGTTCATAGATTATAGAGAAATCTTGAGAATATAGAGATGGGCAACCACTATGGTCAACAATTTCTCTATAATCTAGGGATTTTCATCTATATCTCTATTGCTTGCTACACAGATGTAGCAGCAAATAGAGATACAAATGCGAGGCGGAAACCGAGGATCCGCAGGGTGGAAACTCAGTTTTCGCAATTTACTTTCCGCGGGTTCTCGATTTCCGCACCAGAGCTGCGTGGAAACTCAGTTCCCGTCTCGTAAATATTATTGTTTGACCTTTTTTTATTTACACCCCCTATACACGTCAACATCTAACCATCCATCTACCTAGTTTTTCTTCACACTCCCTCTACACCTCACATCTAAGCCATACATCAAAATCAAAAGAGGATAAAACTTGTTCATTCAAAACCATTGTAGAACAAATTCTCCTGTATAGAAACTCATTCTTTACAGGAACCCAGTTTCCGCTAAAGAAAATTTACGGAAACTTATTGAACATATCATTTAACTGTCGATCAAGATCTGCTCTTTGAGTCTTGTTTTGGTTGATTTTGTACTTAATTTTCAAAGTTCATCATCATACACATATTATTAGAATTGTTCAGTTACATGTAGTATTTTGTGTTGATGTAAGAAGAATCAATACTATACATATGGTTCCCTTTTGAATTAGTTGCTAGAACTGCACATGAATTTATGCCAATTTATGAAAAGATGAAAAATTGAAGCTTGAATTGTTCAAACTGGGGTTGGGTTGATGTGGATTGTGCGTGTTTTGGGATAGAGATTTCAATACAGGGTTCCAAGCAAACTCTGAGATCAAATCAGATCATATGAAAGGTGATTTGAACGATTCAACCACTGTAAAAAAAAATTTGTTTTGAAAAGTACTCGGACATTTCTGACTTAGTTTAAGAGTCCTGAATCGTTGACCTAAAGTCAAAATCACGTTTCTTGTAGGTTCCGATTCAAAGACACGATTCGTAGCGTTGCTGTTGATCGACTCGTACGATTCAATTCGAGTTTCGCAACCTTGTCCTCGAATACTTAGACCGTGTTTGGGAAAGGGGATATCCCGACCTAGCTTGGGTTATCTCTAAAATAGCTGTAAATTGTGTTTGTGTCGGTTTTATTCTAGGTTGGGTTAAGGATAACAAATCCTCCCGTGATTTTCGTACGCTCAAAAAGTAGGTTTACACTATTATCCCAAATACTCGTTCTCCCCATTTCATAGCCTAGAATAGTGTTGGAAAACTACACGTTCGACTAACAAAACCTCTATTAAACCACAACCAGTTCATGCTTCTCATCTCGTCTTCTATTACTCACGCTATAGGTAATAATCTCTCGATCTCTTTTGATACCTTATTATCTTCCACTGGTATTCATACTCTAATATTTTTATTTCTATCTATATTGTTGTTGATATTCAACAAAATTCAGCCTAATTAAAAAGTTATTGATTAGGTTTTTCAATTTACAGAGTTTATCATATTAAGCGGTTACAAATCAATTGGAAGTTGCAGGTATTATTATCTTTATTGAAAAAGGAGGGGTACCGAAATACTACCAACTTTTCGTTTTGGCTTGTGAGTCTTATGGTTTAAGTCTGGACGATCTCAAAAATCAATATCCAAACTTATAACTGGAGTTGTTAGACCTCGACAAAGAGTACTTTGGAGTCAACTCGACAGTTATGCAATAACGTACTACTTGGTGCTTTAATTATAAATCAGAGTTATAATGCGGAAAGTAAAA
>JAJJMA010122392.1:0-11104 GCA_023529015.1 Papaver nudicaule
ATATAAACAACATCATAGACTATTGGTATGATAGAAATGGTAAAAACGATACGGAAAAGGGAATACCTTTCTAACCTTCAGCGAGGACGTTATGATTTATCAAGTAGTAAGCTTCGGTCTTCGTCTTCATCAGTCTTCGTCTCGATTACTTAGAACTATCCTAGTCTGAGTTGTAGAGTAGACTTATCAAGGATTGTGTTTTTGTCTCATAAACTTGACAACTGACTTGAGATAGCAACATCAGTGGGTTCAACCGAGCAATGCTCTAACACAATAAGCTATAATTAATGAAGAACTCGATTTCCCTGAAACTTGATTGAATATCTGAAGAAAATCCAAACCATGCGTCTTGTTAAAGGCAAGGTAGGGCCAATCTTCATGAAGGACTGTGTAGTAATACTTAGTCTATAAAGGACGTTAGCTCAGGGAATCAAGTACGTAAGTTCTTGCGAGAGCCAAGAGACATAGGGGCACAACTCCATCTGAATTGCTTAGATGGTTAATTTGGTCTCAACAACATTCCAGTCCAAAGTCTGATAGTAGGTTAGTGTTTGCAGCGACTTAATACGGTGTGTGTTTTACGATGTCTCGAGGTTTTTCTACTAGATAGTGGTTTTCTCGTCAACAAAATATCTGGTCTCTTGCATTACTTTATTTCCGCATTATATTTTATGTGGTTGATATATTGAAGTAATTGCAAAGAAGTATGTTATCAACCCTTGAAATATCCAAAGATTTATCTTTGAGTGAATTCAAATCTTTGTTGATTCTGAATTCGGGTTATTAGTTGAATATTGATTTTGAGATCGTCCAAGTAATTTATCACATAGGGTTACGACATTAAAAAGATGGTGGTGTACTTGGTATCCCTTTATTTCCACTAGTGACATTTACTGATAAGATTTCTTTCAAATCCCACTACGACTTTACTTAGCATTTCTGTCAATGCGCATGATGTTCATACTCCATACTTCAATGATATTAGGCTTTTAAGATGAGGCCCAAGGAAATTAGTTTTTCTCTTTAAGACTTTAACCTCCACACCACACCACACCACACCAATGTTGAAATGTTTCATGTTTTATAAACCTAGACCCCTTATTGCATGGGCTTACATATAGAATCCCATTATTTTAGGTATAATCCTTTGCCCACCAAAAGTCTTGATATTTTTTTTTTTTATAATGGAAGTGAAAATTTTATTCATGTACCAAAATTTACAAGAAGTAAATAACAAATACACAAATAAAATAAATAAAGAAAAATGAGGAAACTAAATTATCTTGAAAAAAAAAAATACACCGAAAATCCATGACCTTCTTTCAAATAAAAAGAAAAAAGATCCATGACCCAAAAATCTTCATCCTTCCAGTATCTCTTTATTTTATTTTATTTTTGACCGGTAAGTTGAAGTTAACAAGTTAGAAACACATGAAGGGCACAGTGTCTAGCAGTTAACAAAATACAACACTCAACAGAGAACCTAGTCCTGTTTAAAAAAATTGCTTCTGTTATTTTGCTTTCGTGGAAATATCATCAAAATCAAACCCACACTCACTAGCTAGTCTTTCCTAACATACCTCATCCACGTTTTCACTATAAGTTGGACTGGAAGCTTTGATATTAAAATCTTCGAAGGGACCTAAATGCGAACTATTCAATCAGTTATTCGCTGAGAAGACAAAAACGTCCTCGTTCAAATTAGGCTAAAAGAACCCCCACGTGACCTACCAGTCTTTTTTCTTTTCTGAAAGTAGTGCCTATGGGCCATGGGCCATGGCTATGGGGAAACGTTTTATAAGTACTAGTTTACCTCCTCAACTACTCACTTCGAAAGTTGAGCGAATATTGCAAACTAGTTTTGTTTGAGCTTTCAACAACACTTCTGTACTCCTTTCTCTCCGGCCCTAATTAAGCGGTTAAAGAAGCGAAGATTCATTAAGCTGTATCCTGTGGAAATGTCGAAAGGTAATGCTTTGATGCTAGTAGTAGTAGCTGTGGTTATGCTGGCAAGCTCACATACAGTTGCAAGCCTTGAAGATGATCAAACTCGTCAACATGTGATTGGAGAAGACCGTGGTTGGGATCCGGCTAGCGATGTTGCTTCTTGGGCTTCTGGAAAAGTTTTCAGTGTTGGAGACAGCCTCTGTAAGTTCTCTCCTTTTCTGTAAGCCATAGTCTTATTGACGTTTACTGCATACAATTCAAAGTTGAACGCTATGCAACTGGACTTATCGTCGACTAAATATATTTAGCTTGTGATTAGTTAGATCCAACGGTTGGTAAAGTTTATTTTTTCTCTTTGGGGGAAAGTCTCGGTTCACTACTTTTTTTTCGTGATGAACATGGAACCAAAGTAAGCACTTGCCATGGAGTCTGACCTAGGCTACCACTAGATACCAAGGTAGATAAAGTGGTCCGATTCAATTCGTTATTACTGGGATAACATATACCGGTCCACATCCAGTAGTACTAATTTACCGATTAGTGTATTAAGTAGGAGTACTGATTTAGCGATTGAAATGAGGTTGAGAAATTGGGTTTGTATATGTGGCAGGGTTTTCATATTCAGCTGCACAGGAAGTGGTAGCAGAGTTGGGAAGCAAAGAGGAATTTGAAACTTGCGACGTTAGCAATCCCATCAGGATGTATACCGATGGCTTAAACAGCGTTAACCTTGATGGAGAAGGCTCTCGTTATTTTGTAAGTGGAATGCCAGAAAGCTGCAAAGATGGCCTCAAATTACACGTCCACGTTGTACCATCACCGCAACAACAACTCATTGAATCGAACAATCCCATGAGTACTACTACAGTCATGGCAGTTGCCCCAGCACCTCCTTCTTCCACTACACCAGAGCTCCCAGTCCAGTTGTCAGCTTTGCTACTGGTTGGATTTGCACTTCATCTCTATTACTTGGCTTTCTGATTGGAATGTTTCGATGGGCTTTGGGATTTACATGGACAAAAACTTTATTTGCTGGAACTCTGTAAGGGTTTTATTTGAACTTTGCTATTAATAACATGCATCCACTATCTTGTTTCTGATGTAATTTGTTGGTTTACACCATCCACTGAATACGAATGCTTAGCAATTGTGGTTTGTAACTTTCAAAATCAGTGTCTAATAAATCAAAGAAGCTTTAGGGTGCCAAATATTATGACAATGATCTGACATTCTATATGGATATAAAGTTGCAGAAGAATCTGAAAAAGAACATTTTATTTATAGTCAGTGAACGCATGAAATGAAATTCCGTATTAACATTGTACAACAAAGTAACCATACAAAGATTATGAGTCTGATTGAATTAAAAAATTAAGCACATTGACAGACACCGACTATGTTACACCAATGCACAAATGTGGGTTATGAAAGCCCACTTCAAATTTAAGAACCTGTGAAACCAACATCAGTGCTGATCATGATCTTTGACCTACGATAGATGAGATCAGCATTTTGAAGTGTGAAACCACGAAAGATGGGTAAAGGAAATCCTTTTGTGAGTCGTGAATTTGCATAGGGCAATGCTGCGGTTTTAATAAACGTCCTCATCAAAGACTGCAAATACAGAAAAGAAAAGGAAGGAGAAAAAAACAACATTATTATATAGACCAACTCGTAGTGTGATGTGAGAGAAAATATTAGCCTATTGGACAAATGGATTCATCTCACTGTAAGAAATTGATGAGCATGGAAGTAAATCATAACCCATGGTAATAAGTTAGGTGTACAAGAAACTAGTGCTTACCTCAATTAGATGCATATGGAAATTACCAATTTTGCTCCATTTTAGGGACAGATCAAAATCCTCCATATCAATATGACCACCAAGGTTGTTTTCTGTGATCTTTGCATAACCAGAGGCTTTAACTATCTGTTTCAAGGATATATACAAAAACATGTGAGAAAGGGTTCGCCTTATGTATGAAATGAAGAGAATTGAAAAAGTCCACACAAATGCAAGATGTAAGAATCTTCCACACAAATGCAAACTAGACCCAAAGCCTGTATATTACTTCCCGCTACATGGCGTCCACGAATAGTAAAACATAAGAGACGGGGAAAGAGAGAGTACAAGAAAATGGCTACTTCATTTTCAGTCTAAAATATTACAAGTATTGATCATCTAACCTTGTAAGTCTGATAATACAGATAAAGCTGAAGAAGAAAGATATTACTTTTATAAAGCTAAAATTTTCGAAAATCTAAGGGAAGTACTGTTGTAAAGAAATAAAATGATCAGCTGATTCACCTCATAACTAAACTTACCACCGAGATGCATGCGACAGGAATTATTTCATCATCATTAAGAACTTCAATTATCATGTCGGAGTAAATGGTCACATCAATTTCGTCAGAGTGGATCTTAAGGAATGGAGGAGTAGAGAATGATATATTCAGCCTCATGTTATCGTTAGGGTACTTCTTGTACAATTGAGGAACGATATACCTCCATCTATTTGTATTTAAATAAGACTGGTCAGGTACTTTTTCTACGATCCACCGCAAAGAATCTGCCTGACAAAAAAAAAACTATTAGTAAGACAGTCTATGGTTCAAATATGTTTTGGTCATAACTCCACTGTTTGCGACCTTGGTGACCTGAATCAAACTCAAGGGTTAGATGTCCCTTCTACCACTATTAAATGAAAAACAAGAATGCCTTGCCGGCTTGAAATTTGAGCGAACATGGTTCTTTTCAAATAATAAAAGCACACAACTTTAAATTCATACTACACTTACTTTAAAGTATACATCCGAGGCAGAGTTAAACACAGCTTGATCTAGTGAAATCCCAAGCATCTTCTGTAGACTAGGGGAATTAACTGAGGATTCCAAGTTCTTATGGTAATACTTTGAAACTACACCGCTCTCTTTTGCAGTAAATAACCCATTGATCTCAAGTCCAATTGAAGAACCTTCAAACAGAGGCTTGTTCACTAAAGTAACATTTAATGAAGCAATATCATCAACTGGGACTTCTTTTGGAAGGGTTTGCAGTAAAGAGTCGAGCTTTAGGATTCCTTCTCTAATTTTATCGCTAATAGTACTCTCCACAGCAGATCTAATTTGCCCTCCAAAAGCATTAATGAACCTAAAATTTAGAAACATTAAAAACAAGTAAAGTTACAAGTATAACCCGAAGGTCGTCCAATTCCTCAAAAAGAAAGAAACAAGAAGAATACGTAAGGGAAAGTAACTATATAACCAAGGAAAGGACGAACTAAGTCTCTCAGCAAACCCAATTCTAAGATAAACAAACAAGACCATGTAAGCTCGAACTGTCAAATCTAGAGATGCATACCCTTGATACAACCACGAGAGTCCACCATCCAAAATTATGGCAATATCCTTCACCAAACATCCACACTTCAGAGGAGACAGTTTAAGAGTTCCTCCATCATATTCCAAGCCTATGTTAAGCTTCACATCCATGCCTTCAACCTTACTCAGAAGCACTAGTCATCAATATCCCTTTGTTTGAAAGAACATATTGAATATAAGCACAAAAATCAAACAAGAGAAATATCAACCAGCACACGCTGTCTGTTAAGAACTCAAGAAATTTCTACCAAGCTCTTATAATGCTGAGAAACCTAAGTAAATTAGAATTCCTAATCACACGCATACGAAACTTATACGCCTCTTAATATTTCATGCACACTGAGCTTGTTGATAATTACCCTAGTTTTCAAAATATCTTATTCTAGTCCTATGTTTTATATCTATCGGATTCTTAACCAATGACTACTACACTGAGAACTAGGAAGTCACCGAGGATCCCCCCAACCGTGCAATTCATCCTATACCTATCCACTGGGCTCAGCAGATTGAATTCAAGATAAACTATGTTTCGAAAAATGTACAAGGCACAAAAAGTAGATTAATTGATGTTTTTTCACAAATCCCATTAAATCCAAATCTAAAGTGTTGAGAATTGTATTTGGATGGTGAATAGGATGGTGACAAAGGCGATATAAAACTGTAACACGACTATCTACTAAATTCTATAGAAAGATCAAAACTTTGTAAATTAATCCAGAAACTAAAGAGGTGAGTATTACCGTGAGTATTACCTGAATAGAAGCTACTCCTTGATCAGTGATTTCAAAAGGGAAGAAACCCCAAGAATGATAAGAATAAGACCAATTCATACTCAAATTAGCAGTAGCACCAGAAGCGACAATAGAGATTTCTCCCGTATTGTTATTGTTGAGAGTAATAGAAGAAGATGAAACATTTACTTGATAAATTGTTACATTAGATGCCCCCATATTGATATTTCCAATAATTGGGATTCTTACAGATTTTTTGAAAACTTGGGGTAATTGAAGAGGAGCTAGAGATGAAATTGCTTGTTCTATCAACACATCTTTGGCAAAATTAACACCTTTTTCAGATAGAAGTAATGAAACAAAGCCATCATCATTAGATTGAGAAAGGGTGTGCGTCGGAAAGATAAACAGAGCAATAAGTATGAAGTGAATAATAGTTGCCATACTGGAGAATAAGTACCACCAGATTCAGGATTTTACTGAGATTGATAATTTAGAATGAGAAACCTAAATCGATGATCTAATGGGAGCCAAAGAAGGTTTCTTGATGTCCATTATTTGGAGATTGGATTTTTTTTTTTAAGGAGATGGAGATAACTGAATTGAGCTGAGTTTTGTTTTATTAGCAAGCAAACCAACAAACTTATTGTTTGTAGTGTTCGGTGTTCCATTCCTTTTGTTCATCTAGTACTAGTTTCGAGTCGTTGACTTCTTAGAACTAACAGAGATGCTAAACACGATCAAAATCTCAGTCAAAATGTTAAAGCCAGTCAACACCAGTTTGAAATCTGAACTCTATGTTGCGTGGATCACTAGAAATTTGGCACCCCATTGCAAATGCTTTGATATCAAACCGATATTAACAGCATTTGTAATGGGTGCCAAATTATTTAAGGGTGTAAGTGGTAAGAAGATATTATCTTGTCTTATATAGATTTTGATAGTTTTAAAGTGGGTTATTTTGCGATACCTTCTCTGTAAAGATTGGTAATTTGTGATACCTCTCCAAAAAGATTGATGTTAGTGATTTCTTCCCCAGTTACGTTATCTGTCTAGGTGTCCGATATCTGCCACGTATGCTTTGTACGCGTGCCACTACTAATTGTAAAATGGCCAAAATACCCTCCACGTGTAATGGTTTTTTAAAAAATATTCGAGGGTATTTGGGGTTTTCCACTATGACACGTGTCTAGTTTGCTGACGTGGATATTGCTAACGAGGCAGATAACTGACACATATGAAGATAACTTAACTAGGGGAGGAATCACTAATATCGATTTTTTGGGGAGGTATCGCAAATTACCAATCTTTACAGGGGAGGTTACGCAAATTACCCCTTTTAAACATTTTTTTTTATGTATTACTCCTTCCGTCTCACATTAATTGAGCTAATTCAATTTAACCCTTTTTTTTTAATAATCAAGGTTATATTAAAAAAATAGGAATACAAAAAAAAATGAGACTCACTTCATCAGCTCAGAAATGAAGAGTAGTCTCCCAATTAAACAGAAACGAGTTTACATCATAACCTTTAAAGACTTCAGTGTCGTGAAACCAAAGCATCAAATTCTGCTTGATCAACAGAATGATTTCCTCTTCATTTTTGGGTCTCCCTCTGTGAGCTCTAGAATTCCTCTCCTTCCAAATGAACCACAAGATTGCATAGCTTATCACTGGCCATATCTCTTTACATCTCCTTTTCATAGGATTAATAGCCCAAGTATGAAAATGTTGCATAACTGTTTCTGACATCACCCAATCAACCTTGAATCCTTTAATAAAGTGAACCCAGACCTTAGTTGCAAATGAACAATGAAGTAGCAAATGATTTGTAGTTTCTTCATACCCCTGACACATTTTGCAGTCTACATTTTCCACCACAATACCCCTATGTCTAAGTTCAGTCATGGTTGGAAGGGAATTGTGAAATACTGACCATAGCATAAAGCTAATTTTACCTGGTACTCTTGACTTCCAGACATATTTCTCAAAGCTACTTTGTTCCCCAACCTGAACCTGTAATTCATAACACTTCTTAACTGAAAAATCCTCCATCAAAACCACAGAATCTTCTTCACCATCAAAACCTGGAACTGGTCCCAAAGCATTACACAGCATATCCCATTCCATTCTTGCTCTTCTAGATACATTCCTTCTAGCATTACAAACTAGTCTCCCATTCTGCACCATATCAGCAATTGCAGCATTATTCATAGTACAAGCCTTGTAGATATTAAGATATTTCTTATTCAATGGACCATCCGTAGTCCACTTATCGCACCAAAATCTTATACCCTCTCCATTCTTCAACTGAAAGATAGTTTTCTCAGTGAGAAATGCAGCTGATTTCAGCACATTCTTCCACATTCCTACTCCTTGTGCTTTCCCATCATCCACTGACAACAGTAACTTGTTGTTAACCTGAAATTTTTGCTGAACAACCTTCCTCCACAGAGCATTTTTCTCCCTTGTGTATCTCCAAATCCATTTTGCTTTCAAATCTCTACCTGTGCATCTCATGTTTTTAACTCCCAAACCCCCATATTTCTTTGGTTTACATATTTTCTCCCATGCCACCCAGCACATCCTTCTTTTCTCTGGTGTAGAGCTCCACAGAAAATTCCTCATCAAGTCTCTAAGCTCCTTCTCCACTGATACAGGCATATGAATGAGTGATAAGTAGTAAACTGGCAAACTTGACAGACAGCTCCTTATCAACACCAGTCTCCCTGCCTTATTCAGTAGCTTCTTTTTCCACCCAGCCAACTTAGTTTTAACTCTATTTATCACCTCATCCCAAACTGATACATTTCTTGTAGTTGCACCCAATGGCAGTCCTAAGTATTTAATGGCAATTTCTCTACCTTACAGCCCAATTCCATAGCTAAATCCATTACTACTTCATCTGCACCAATACTGACCATGGAGCTCTTCTCTAAATTCAGTTTCATTCCAGTTAACATCTCAAAAGTGGTAAGAATAAGTAGCAGTCTTCTTACTTCACTCACATCAGCATTAATAAAAAGTAACGTATCATCGGCAAACTGTAAATGAGAGATAGACATACCCCCATCACCCACCTGAAATCCATTCAATTGACCCCTCATCACTGCATCATTCATTAGTTTACCAAGAACTTCCACCACCAACAAAAATAAGAAAGGTGAGAGAGAATCACCTTGTCTCAATCCTTTAGAAGGCTTAATCTTCTCTGTAGAGCTACCATTTACAAGTACTGAAATATGAGCTGCAGAGACACACCAAGAAATCCAACTCAGCCACTTTTCTCCAAAACCATGCTTCTTCAAGATACACATCAAAGCTCTCCATTTGACATTGTCAAAAGCTTTTTCCATGTCCACCTTACACAATACTCCAGGAATGCCTGACTTTAACCTGTTATCAATACATTCTCCTGCAATAAGAACTCCATCCAGAATTTGTTTGTTTTTGACAAATGGACCCTGGAAATCAGAAACCAAGTTAGGCATGACCATTTTAAGCCTGTTAGCAAGCACTTTAGAGAGCACTTTATAAGCACTGCCAAGCAAACTCAGTGGTCTAAAATCCTTAGTTGTACATGTATCCTCCTTTTTTGGCACTAAAGACATGAAAGAACAGTTCAACCTCCAATCCCATGTACCAAAAGTATAGAACTCTTGCATCATCTTCATGAAATCCACTTTTATAATGTGCCAGCAGCATTTGTAAAACTCCATAGAAAAGCCATCAGGCCCTGGAGATTTATTAGCTCCCATATGCTTTACTACATCATATACTTCTTCTTCAGAAAAAACCCTTTCCAACATATTCTTCTCCTCCTCAGAAATCACTGGAAAGTGTAAATTGTCCATTGTGAAGGCAACATCATTCTTCTCTGTAAACAGATTAGAATAGAATCCTCTTAACTCCATCCTTATTCTATCTTGCTCAAAACAATCTTCCCCATCTATTTCGAGTTTTGCAATTGTGTTCCTCTTCCTTCTTGCACTTGCAATTCTATGAAAGTAAGATGTGTTAGAATCTCCATATTTAAATTCATTATGTTTGGCTCTAATAAACGACTTTCTTCTTGTCGATGCGGCTCCCCTCCCAGATTCTTATTCTGAGAGACCAACTAAAGCATTGCAGGGCTATAGTTTGTTCGATGTAGTTCCCTTAGTAAACATTTTCGCCAGATTCTTTAAACGAAGAATCTTCTCGAGCTTCAACACTTCTTTCTCTAGAAGATCTCGAAACCATACCAACTCATTGCTCGATTCCGTCATTGTTACGAACTCCGCTTCCGTAGTCGTCACTATTACCAAATTACGTGAGTTCCAACTTACTGCAGATGACCCCATAACATGAATGGCCGTACTTCGCCTTTTACCTACATCACGTGCGAAGTCTGCAACACCCCTCAAGATAGAACCAACTACGTCCCACTGTCTTGGAGCTTATTCACACAAACCTTCATCAAGTTCGTATACCATATCTTCCTTGTCGTTTGCTATAACTCCTACTTTATGTAAAGTCCTTCCAGGTCATCATAAAAAGCTTTGTATTTACATTCAACTTTTCAAGGTAGAGATTATTTCCATCATCTGCAACAAACAAATGATCGAAAGCATACCTCGGGTTTGACTTGAGGGGTCTTGATGATTTTCGTACTTCATGTGGAACCGTAGGAGAAGCTCCCACTGCATCAAAAGTCCCTTCACGTACTTCTATGCCATTAGCATCGTCATGCTCTTCTTGTACCACACTTGTTCTGAAAACATCATCCATGTCGACATTCCTTGACCCAACCTCCTTATATCCGGTTAAAATTACCTGTGGTATCTTTATGTCCAATGGACTATAAGCAGCCACCTCTGTTGCATGTGCCTTGAATGGCTCGGGCAAACCATATTGCAACACCATGCACTTAGCACGTGCATTCAACGTCAAATTCATACACTCTGCTACTTCATTCTCGTGTGGTTTCCTTGGAAACTTCCTCTCCAAACGTATTATATCAGTAGCATAACTTTGTAATGATTTTGACTTCACATACTCACAAC
>JAJJMA010122424.1:0-15434 GCA_023529015.1 Papaver nudicaule
CACTGTCTTCGTCTTCAAGGTCTCTACTACTTTGTCTATATCTCAATTCCGGAATCTAAACTCTAGTAGGCTAAATCAAGAATTATGTTTTGACACCTACAACTGACAACCATCTTCATATACCAACGCTAGTGGGTTTGACCGGACAATGCCCTAACAATCTCACCCTTTGTCAATTTTAGTGACAAAAGCAATTCACATATGGATTCAAAAGATATACAATAAAGATCTAACCCAGACATATCTTGATTTCTTGAATTCTTCAACTTCTCCTTTGAGTCTTGATGTGTTCGTTTAACTCCTGTTAAAAAATCCGAATGCAGACACTACAACACTTGGCAAAAACCTGTCTATGGATTTTGCATGAGTCAATATGCTAACTCACATATTGATTGTGCATGGAGTAAGAATCAGAGCAACTTTAACGTCTGTGTACAAAAACTTATAAAGTGATTCTACTGATACGAAGCTCCCCCTTAATCTTTATACCTCTTTTTGCCAGATTGGTATGAATCCCAATATTTACTCCCCTTTACTTGATACTTTCGAGAAAGTACATAAGTAAGCAATACGGTGTTCTCCCCCTATGGTTATGAACCACAAGAAAAAGAAACCATATGTATTCTCCCCCTATTTGTCACAAAAATATGACAAACTAGTTGAGACTTAGGGTTTCAAGCCTATAGAGATAGTCAAGTCAAGAATGTACTCGAATATCAAGTTTAAGATGACATAACCAGGAAATCAGAATGAGGATCCGAAGTTGATTCATCTTTGGAGAAATATAGATACACTTTTCTCCTAATATTCCACATCCACGCTCCCCAAAAAGATTTGTTATTAAGCGCAAACTCAATTAAGAACTCTCCCCCATGTGGTGTTATTCAATAAAGAACAACTACAAAGCCTAACTTGGACAAACAATTTAATGTATCCAGTTTTCTTTGTTTACAATCTTTTTTCGTTAGCCAGTTTTTGGGAAAAGAGTATATGATTTCGGGTTTGTGAATACCAAAAAAAACATATAATCAATAGTTTCTTGATCGTGAGAAAAAGCATAACTTTTGTAACATGACATAACTTTGCATCACTACCGAAGTAATGGAAAAAGCTATGTATTGCAATAAGATTGAGGTAGACAAATCAAGTATTGCAAACATCATTAAAAATTATCTAAAAAGAACTTTTATAAATGAAATAAAGTAGTACATGCTAAAACAGCATGAAAAGACAAACTACTTTCAGATATAGTTTATATATTCCTTAGACAAAAGTAAGAACAAGTTCTCACAAGGTGAAAAAGCAGGGGTACCGAAATACAACCAACTTTTCGTTTGGGCTCGTGAGACTTATGGTCAGATCTGGACGATCTCAAAAATCAATATCCAGATCCGTTAACCTGAGTTTGGATCACAAGGATCAGTCCAACGCAAGATAGGGTCTTGGTAAATCCAAGGGATGGATTGAGGACAACGATCAGGTTTATAATAACATACTTCTTGTGTTTGCTTTAATTATATAATCAGATAATATAATGCGGAAAGTAAAGCACACAAGACACCGGAGATTTTTTTAACGAGGAAACTACAACTTGTAGAAAAACCTCGAGACCTCGTCCAGACTGAACACCGCACAGTACAAACTGACTACAAACACTAGCCTACTATAAGACTTCGGTCTGGGATGTAGCAGAGACCAATTCCACCCTCCAAGCGAACTGGCTACTGTCGCACTCCTTACGTCTCTAGATCCCCCACAGATCGTCACGCACTTGATTCCCCTAGCTGTCGTCCGTTACAGGCCTAAGAGTTGCTTTAACCGCTGTTAAAGGCTTGTGTCAACAATTCCGGCTTTGCAACCTCAATTGTCAACTGTATGTTTGAACTGTCCTCTATCAGTTTGACATACACAAAGTGACTTCCTTCGGACTGCTCCAGGTCATACGGAAATCTACTTACAAGCGGGGGCCGACAAGTAAACCGAGTAAACTATGCCCAACTTGTCTCTACCTCAGTTGTAAAAAGAATCACTTAAGAAACTTATACAACTGGAGCTAACTAGGTCTTACAACACCGAGTGCAGCCGTGCGTTGCTTCTTTCGAAACCCTGTGTGTAACGTATCAGTTCTTGAATGGCCTTATATTAGAAGAGAAGGACCGTAGAATAGACAAGAACGTGATCAGGTTACCAAGGTTACAGGTTAATCCAATTTCAACCACTAAGGTCTCAATCTCCTACCTGTGCTTCCCAACTCTCAAGAGAAGTCTTTACAGTCGTAGGTAAATCCCGTGAGGAACTGCTTACCTAATAGAGGATGACTATACCACAACAAGCGTTCACCGAAGTGAAAAGAGTTTTACGATCTCTTCTCTAAGGAATCTTCACGTATGCTTGATGCTTGCAGTTTTTCGTCCATAGACACCTCTATTTGTAGCACTCAATAAGATAAGTTGCTTTGGAATAAAACAATCAATTACTTGTCCCAAAATTTTTGGAAACCCTAAACTTGCAAACCAAGTAATAGAGATTAATCTCAATTGGAATTCATTAATCATTTATCTGCCAAGTGTTTTGTTAGCTCAAAAACACTTCAAGATAGAAATCCAACAGACCAGAGATAATTTTTATCTTATTGACACATTGAGAACCGTTAGATGGACCACATAAGATATTTCGTGATAATCCAAGTCCCACTAAGAGATAAAGGAGTTCAGAGTTTAACCCGAGTGAAAATCCAGAAGAATATTCACTTGGGACGGTTCGCAAACCGTCCATCTGAATCACAACCAAAAGTAACTATTTTCAGGTTCACGTTGGTACGCGTCCAAATAGGTACTTTGGAACTCAGGAGAAATCTGAGTTTCTGTTTCGTGTACGGTTCGGGAACCGCCCACCATTCAGATTAGGGTTTAACAGGACCCGCTGGAAGTTCTGGGCTTAACCAGTACTTTGACGTATGTGACGTCCTCAGCTGTAATCCACTGGACTCTTGCTCAAGAGTACTCCTTTAGATTCACCCATATCCAACAAGTGATTTGCAAGAAAACCATTGCAATGGACAAATGGTATCGAATCTATCTCATGCATTCTTGTAACCTTAGTATTTGCGGGAACAAACACTAACATAACACATGGTCATGTAGACAAGAACACGATCTCAATCGCTAGTATATCACTACTAAAGTAGCCGACTATTTCGAAAGATAGAGAAAGTAGAATAGAAGAATTTCCATAAAAGTCATAACTCCTACTAACCTTTTGTCGATGAAGAATAATTGATGTCTTCTTTGTCTTCACAGTCTTCGTCTTCAAGGTCTCTACTACTTAGTCTATATCTCAATTCCGAAATCTAAACTCTAGTAGGCTAAATCAAGAATTGTGTTTTGACACCTAAAACTGACAACTAGCTTGATATACCAACGCTAGTGGGTTTGACCGGACAATGCCCTAACACAAGGAACCAACTAATCTAATTGAAAGAAGTCATGACGAAGTTATTGATTTTTTCAATATCTTGATCTTCATTCATAGGCATAGGAATTTCCAGATCGAATCCCTTAGGCTCAGTTACAGATGCCTTATGAACTTCTTTCATAAGCTATTCTTGTTGCTTTACAAGAGCTTGTTGACCAGCCAGAGTTTTTAGAAACACTTCCCCAAGAGATCTCATTTCTCTTTTTGTTTCTCTACATTCTTTGAGAATAAATGCAATCCTTTGATTCTTCTGAGAAGTTTGTTCATCCTTGTCAAACTTAGATCTCTTCTTCTTCTTATTGAACCAGGGTTTCTTTCCTTTGCTTTTGGCTGTTTTCAAAGGATCATCTGGTTTCATGGTATCCTTGTCAGTTGACTTATGATCCTTGCCTGGGAAGGTAATAACAAGGGATTTTACCATGTTGAAAAGTTTAGAATTAAATAAGAAAAGGCTTCTAATTTCTTTTATAAACAGTTATTCCAAGAATTTTCGAAGAGATAAGGACTCTCATAACTACCAGATACGATAAGGATTTACCCTAAATCGTACGGAGAAAGCGGAACGGTTCGCGAACCGAATTAGCCTAGTGGACATTCATAAACACGTGTATTTCACCGTTATTTCATTGATGTGTCCCACTTTGAGAGTCACCCAGTATCAATTTATACCTTTTGTATAGAAAATCTTTGACCATAAGTGAGAAGGTCATAAGTTTCATGGAGCTTGGCTCAACACAATACTTTTGTCCAGTGACATAAGAAAAAGGTTTTAATTGAGGGTTATCAATTACTTTACACAAATACAGCTATGAAAAAGACTCTAGACCTTTTTCCCAAATACACAGTGACAACTCATTCCAAGGGGCAATGAATGAGATGCCAAACCCTCTTGCACTAGTGCGAGGGAGGGTGAGCACGTTTGTACTCTTTGTGTGATGTTGAATCCTTTTCTGAACTAAGTTTGCCATTCTTAGTTTTGACTCTTTTGAATTTCTCAGCTCCTTGTATTGCCCTTAAGGAGTTTGAGTGTTTTCGATCTGTACTAGCTTCCTTGTCATTGGCAGCTTCAAAGATTCTAATAACATTCATGAGTCTAGCAACTTTCTTTTGTAGTTTGTCAACATACTTAACCTTATGTTTGTGTACATGACACTGCTTGTAATCATGTCCCTTTTTAGCACAGTAGTTGCATCTAACAAGACGTTGTTTGTGCTTGATTGGAATGATTGTTTCTTTGCAAGATGTGTTACTTGAAGTTGTGTCCATGGGGATGGGACATGTTTCTGGCTCTGATTTGGAATCACCCGCGTTATCATATTTGACACAATCTGCAATGAATGCAGGTTCACTTTCTTTATCATCTGAGTTGTACACATCAGAAGAACCATTAAGTGTAGCAGCAAAGGCCTTACCTCCAGTATATTTCCTCAGATTGGGGCATTCTTCAACCAAGTGACCAAATCCTTTGCATTTATATCATTGAGGCATATCATCATCATCTCCCCGTTTGTTCCCTTCTTTAGGAGGTGTTAAAGCATGGCTTGGTGAACCTCACTAAGTGTTGGTATGTCAAGCTTAGTTGTCAACTTTAGTGATCAAAACTCGACCGCTAAACAACACACAATTAGGTGAAGTCATGTGAGAGTTAGCTTTAGGTTGTGGAAGATTTGGTAGGATTTAGAATCACTAGTTGAAGAGTTGAAGAAAGACTGAAGATCAAACGAAGACATCCGGCTTCATCATTCAACAGGTTAGTGAATCTAAATAACGCGATTCCATTATCTTTTACACTTGTGCTACAAAAGACATAAACATAACTCTCAGCTTGAGCTTTAAGTCATGACTTGATCACTTGTGATCAGTGTGTCTTAAGATAACTCCACTTTACCGCTTGCGGTATTTGTGTTGTAGTTATGACGTTCCATATTGCTTAGAGCTTTCTTTTTTTCTCCGTCTCTAAGTTAATATAAAGGTTAAACATTACTCCTGAGAAAATGAGAGAACTCATTCTTCTATGTGATCATTTAACCACAAAGCAAAAACTTGATGGTTGCATGATAGCTTCATTACAGCAGTCTACAAATGATCGGAAGAAACATTGTGTTGCACTCTCATCTCGTATCAAAGTACTAGAGGAAACAGTGTCCTCCTTGAGTCCTGTTAAGAAGGAACTGTCGGATCTTCGAGATGTTCATAATCAATTCAAAAGCTCGATCGCAGATCTCCTTGATGATCTCTCTGATGATTGTCAAAAAAACTGTGACATGAACAAGGACTTTGGACCATCTCTGGAAAATCTGACTAAGGACACTGTACATGCTTCCTCAAAAATTACTCTTTCCAAAATATTTTTGTACTTTTCTTTTTGTAAGAAGGAAGGTCATCTCTCAGACTGATGTAGATCACGCAAGAGACTTCTTAAACGAGTAAATGATTTACTTCAAGAATTAGACACAAATCAGAAGACATCATCACCATAATCGGGTGTTTCATACAATAATTCTTCAGATATATCTATAGAAAGTGAACACTATAAGTCACTACGCCAAGAGGCCGGATTCCTAACGTTTTTTTTGCATCTGCAACGTCTATTAACGTTGCGCCCTTAACAACGTCTATTAACATTGCGCACCGTTAAAAACGTTGCTCCAAATAAAAAAATTATTATATTAATTAAGCAACGTTATGGCAACGTTGACTAACGTTGCGCATGAAGGGCTAATATGTCTTTTTACCGGAAATTATATTTTCCGGATATATATAAGTGAAAACTACTACCTACACCAAATAATATGGGTTTTAATCCTATAAACCCCACAAAATGGATCTCAAACCTTCCACTCCATGATTCAAATAATTTGTTATTACAAGGCCCCAAAATTAAAATTTTAGGGCTTGATTTTGAATTTTCCCCGAACAATGACGTCATCAAAAAATTTAAATACCAAAACTAACCTTATCATATATATGTTTTTATTTTAGGAAAACAGAAACAAAAAATCAGAAAATATTTTCATTTCTCATTTCAGTTTCTCTCTCCAGCTCTACCAAAGACATTTTAGGTTCTCTGATTCCGACGATTTTCAACATAAAAACTTTAGAAAATGAAGAAAGCATCGATCAAAAGCATAAAGAAAAATCGATTGATTTTACTTTTTTCATTTGATTAGATTTAGGTTTTGATTATTAATTACAATTTTTCTTTCATTAGTTCTAATATATACATAAAGAAATTGAAGATTTGTGAAGATTAATGGTGTCGTTGTTATTAATGGTGGTGGAAGAGAAGAAACATTTATAATAGCGGAAGAAGAGAGGTAAATTTCTCTTGGATTAAATATAGGTTTTGATTAATTCGTCTCGATTTGTTCCGTTAGATCTGAGATTTGCAATATGAAATTGAAAATTTGCCAGGATTAAGGTTTTATCATATATTATAAATCTGCAGTAGTGTTTTTTGTAATACTGATTCTTTGATTTGGATTAGATCTAGGTTTGACTTGTGAAATGATATTTTGTTGTTACAAGAGATTGATTGTTTCATTGCGGTGTTGAGATTTAAGTTAGATTTGTGATTAAGTTTTAAAATATTAACAAAACCAGCAGTAGACATTTTCATTAGGATTACAGAGCAGATTATAATTTAAGGTTGATTTAATATTGTTTTTGACTTATGTCTTCTGTAATTTTTTCATCTCAGGAATTCAGATCGAGAGCAGAGCTGTAAGCCTAGATAAACTTGATGAACATGGATAGATGATTTGGAAATGAAAGTTTTGTTGTTCTTAGTCTTCTTCGTAGCATTCTCAGGTAATTCTTCATCTGTAGATGATGAGTTTTAACAGATTTGTTGAATTCGTGGTAATTTGAAACTCAATTACGCATTGGTTAATTAGATTTTCAATTTTTATTCGATAATGAATTGAAAATTATGAAGATTTGCTTATTTTTTTTGGTTGGTTATGAAAGTGATACGTGAATAGGGGTTTCTCGGTTTCATATATGAACTCATTAGAGACACGGGCATGTTTCTCTAATGTTCATAATATACGTCTAATAGTAAAATATTCTACATTTTTGTGAATGCTTTTTAAGGCACCTTGACCTTGTGTTGTCTTTAGGAGTTTCGGGATTTGTGTCGACATATATCTTATTTGAGTCATTCAAAGCTCCACTAATACTTGATATGGTTAGGATGCATCTTGATAATGTAATGTAAGTCTTAATGAAAGTATTTATATTTTAATGGGAAGCGGTTTTAATGGCAGAGTATGACTTATCCACTCTTTGTGGCAGATAGTTTGCACTCATCAGCTCAATTTCCGAAGGTAAGGTCAGGCATGTTGCTTATTGTCTTACAATACATGCCAGATTATTTGAATCTTTATGTGAGGAGCATGTGGCACTGCAGCGACTTACTAGTGTCTATTACAGGTGAGTTTTTCTCATGACATCCATATCTTCGGAAGACTTTGAAATTTGAATAATTAAAACTCAGTGAAGGATTCCACATTTCCACTATAGATAGGCATGCATTGAGAAACCATTCTACTCTGCCATAAGTTCATTGAATACATATTTTAATATCCCCATGATGTCATTTGTTGTAGATGCTCAAGAGAATTTTGTTCATTTTTCAGGAGAGAATTGTTGTTTCAACGACTCTCGTGTATACAATTATTTTATAGATTATTGATTGATGAGATTAAATCAGTCAGTGAACTCTCCCTTTTCAATTTGTGCTCCCACAGGTTTTGATCTCCATAAAACCATAATTGTTTCCCCTTTATTAATTCTTATGGACAGAATGGTTTTATGGAACAGATTAGTGTTTTCTACAGCTTACGAATTATTGGGATAGTTGTTGTGTACTTGGCAGGTACACAAGCTACAGACATGTGTAACTGCAAGGTACACAAGCTACATACATGTGTAACTGCTGAGTACACATGCATTCTAAGCATGTGTAGCCGCTGATTACACAAGCAATGTGCATGTGTACCAGCTGAGTACACATGCATTCTAAGCTTGTGTAGCCACTGAATACACTAGCAATGTGCATGTGTACCAGCTGAGTACACATGTATTAGAAGCTTGTGTAGCCACTGAATACACTAGCAATGTGCATGTGTACCAGCTGAGTACACAAGCTTCAACCCAAGGCCAGCATGTTCCATGTCATTCTTTAGGTAGGGTCTAGTCTTGAAATCAGAGATCCGACTAACAATTAGATTATTGCACTTGTCCAGTAGCGGTGGGGAAGCTGGTGGTGATACGGTATAATTAGGTTAATTTTTTTTTTTTTGTATTGTTAGCGGATGAAAAAGTATAGTGGGGAGGAAGAATCAACGGAGGATGATATTGTTTCATTGTTGTCGTTTCTAACGTCACAGTTCATCACATCACCTACACCAATTACATAAAGTGTGGTACTTTGTTAGTAATACTAGTTGATACCGTTTTATATAATACGAGTCTGATGGAATTTCAATGTTAAGCTTCGAGTTCTATGTTATGATTATAACCTATTCCATATGTTTGCTTTTTCACAGTTGTATCTTGATCAGACCTTATAGAGAATTGATCAAAAAAACAAATGATGTACTGAAGTTGATATGGCATCTGCTTTTTTATTTTTTGTTGAGTTGCTTTCTTGTTTTTAACTTGCCACATTGAATATATTTTTCACAGGGTTTTTTATTTTTATATTTAGGTATTTAATTGTAGTGTTGTGTACTTGCTGACTACACAAGCAAAATTGCATGTGTACTTGCTGAGTACACAAGCTAACTTGCATGTGTACCTGCATATTACACATGCTTTTATAGGATCTTTGTATCCGTTTGTTATTTACTGATGTCATTCTTCATTTTTGGTTTCATTGGATCTTTGTTTCTTGGTAGTTGTTTTTTTAAATTTTGATTTGTGCAGGTAAGTTGTTGTGTACGTACTTGCTGGGTTCATCATGACATTTCTATTTATAAGGATTAATTTGTTTATGGTCTTTTATTCATTCCGCAGTCGTTTATTGTTTTTTAGATATCTGCAAGTTTTTGTTTTTAAGCATTTGTAGCAGCTTACTACACAAGATAAATGCATGTGTAGTTGTTTATTGCATAAGCAGTATGCATGTGTAACAGCTTATTACAGAAGATAAATGAATAAAAGAATTATTAAAGTGCATGAACTGTGTTTGCTTTATTAGCTTTGTTTTATTTTTATTTGCTGATCGAAATGAAGATGATATATTAACATTGTGGGTTGTTGTATGGCTTTCTATTTTGAAGCTGAACTGCTTGTAAATGAAGAGATATTTTGAAGATTTCCTGAGATACAGAGGAGGGTGGAACCAGTGCCCCAGAGAGCTCAGAATTGACCCAGTTACAATGAAAAAACCTGATATGTTAGGCGCAGAGAATACCAACAGTAGATATTTGCTGGATTGACCAGTGTCTTTGAGTTGCTGCTGATGTTTGTGGTACCACAATATGATACAGTTAAAGTTAATCTTAGGATTTGATAAGATGTTGTCTACGTCGTTGAACTTTGTTAACCGTCTTGCCCCTTATTTCTCTCACATCATTGAATACTTTTTTTGTGTTATCAAAGATTAAATTAATATGGTTGTTGTTTTTTGTCTGATTACATTTTGTTATCTACCATATATGCAACCATATATGCATGTGTATTTGCCAGATACACAAGCTATATAGGTGTAGCAGCCAAGTACACATGCTTATACAGAAGTGTACTAGCTGATTACACATGTTAAATTCACAAGTGTATCTGCCGACTACACAAGCTATATAGATATGTACCAGCCGACTACACAAGCTATATAGATGTGTACTAGCCGACTACACATGCTTATACAGAAGCATACTCGCTGACTACACATGTTATATTCACTTGCCTATCTTCCACGAGTCATATAAACGATCAACCTATGTTCACTTCTGAGACCATCAAAGACGAGGAATGCATCTTAGAGCTAGTAGCTGACACTATCTTTGTTGAAATACATGTATTATATGTCAAATATTAGAATTTCCCACAAACAATGGATTTACATTCTTACAGAGTTACAGTTAGTTGTTCAGAGCATTGAAACAAACTAATGTCCATTGTTGTTCTTATTATTCATATCCCTACTTGTTCCAGCTTCTTCATCTTCTTTGCAGTAGCACCATTGCAAACAGTTAGTCACTCCAAAACCAACTTCTTCATCTTCCTGCAGTAGCACTATTGTAAACAGTTTGTCACTCCAAAACATTAACTCCACCGACGAAATAATTATTCTAAGAAATAAGAAAAAGAGCGCAAAAAAAACGAAAAAAAAATCTATTAATGCAAGAGAAAGAATCCTTAACACTCAAATTTTCGAACGCACTTCTGAATCACTACAGCAGAAGCTAAGTTTCATTCTCCTCACCACCAAAGAAAGCAATCGACTCTGCATTTTTCGGTACAAGTCCATATTTAAAATTTGCTTCATTTTATCGATTCAAGCTAAATAACATGCATACCAACTGAGTACACAAGCATTATAAGCAATCTTATCAGTTGAGAGCATTTTATGCTTGTGTAGCTGCTTGTTACATACCAATATGCTTGTGTAGCTGCTGATTACACATGCATTATATGCTTCTGTAGTTGTTGATTACACACCAATATGCTTGTGTAGCAGCTTGTTACACACCAATAGCTTGTGTAGCTGCTTGTTACACACCAATATACTTATGTAGCTGCTGATTACATATGCATTATATGCTTGTGTAGCTGCTGATTACACAACAAAATATGCTTGTGTAGCTGCTGATTATACAAGCAATGTGCATAATATAACAACAGAAAATCAATGAAATATCAGAGCATTTCAAAATACTACTTTAACAGAGTTGAGAATGCTTATAATGAAGACTTTAGCATTATAAACTCTAAATTCAACAAACTTATTATGCGTAGATCATTTAAAAATACCACGACAAGAGATTTAAGCATAACAAACCCTAATCTAACATACTAAACAATAAGACAGAAGTTCATCATCATTTATATCTTAAATCAGCAACAACGACAATATCAAAACTCAAAAAACGATTTTATAAGGACAATATTAAACAACAACAACAACATTAAGAACGATTTTACCAAAAATTAAATTTTATAGCTAGGTTATTTTTTACCTATTGTTATTGCTTCTTCTAGATTATCCATTTTTGGATTTTATATCTTCGTTCTTCCCCTTTGATGTTGATCTACGTTCTTCACGTCCTAATCAATTAATTCTTCTTCTTCTTCTTCTTCTTGTTCTTTGATTAATCAATTTGATATCGTTCTTCACTTTTCGTTCTAGGTTTTCTTCTCGATTTCTACTGTTTTTCTTTAGATTTCATATCAAATTTTTATCGGTATCTACCTCTCGAACTAATGATTTGTTGATTTTTCTCTCTGGGAATAAATCGATTTTAATTTCAATCTCAAATTTGTTTTCAGATCTGGAATTTTTTTTTCTCGTTTTCTCTTTTTTTTTTCTCTCTCGTTTTTTCTCTCTCTCTAAAACAGATAAAGTGGTTTTCGTGAAAGAAAAGTAGGTTCAGGCAACTTAAATATTCAAGGTTAATCTTGTCCTTTCAGATTCATATTTAATTCGGGGCCTGAACATAACTAGTTTATAATCAGGGGTCTAGTATTATGGGTAACCCATGGGTCGGGCCTTAGAATAAATTTTCCCATAATAATTTGTTTTATCTTCCTTTTCCTCATATTCTCCGCTTCGTTCTCTTCCTTCCATTTTTTCCTCTGCGTCTCATATTTTTTTCCCGTCTATCATCTTCTTCTTCCATAACCAAAATCTCCAGAGACGGAACTGGGGGGTTACTTGGGTGGCTGTCGCGCCCCCGCGCCGCCCCCCCAAAATGTGTAAAACTGTTTTTGGACCAGCCTAAATGCTCAAGCCACCCCAGTATTTTAAATAGCACACGAATGGTTAGCCCAGCTAAATATACTACACGTAATAAACGCTTGTTAGCCAGCCAAATATTATGTATAGATGTCAACTTAGGTTGCGGTACCAACGGCCACGACATCACTATGCCCGTTATCAAGCGTATCATAGATAACAGATGCATATGCCGGAACTAGAGTATTCATTTTCGCATGCGTTATTTCGTCATGTTCAAAATTTGTATATTCAAATTTGTTTGATGGCAGAAAAACGTCAAAAAATTTCGGGCGGCCTTCGGCGCCAATTTTTATAGGATCTACCACTTTGTAAACTTTTTTTTAGCCCCCCCAAACACAAAATCCTGGTTCCGTCCCTGAAAATCTCCCATCCATGCAACCTCAACTCTCATGAATGTAAAAGTAAACCCAACCCCAATCTCTAAATCGAACGCACATCTCAGATCTAAACGAAAAACCCCTCTTTTGTAACCTAAGATCTACTGGATTTGCTCTGAAATCAAATGATTTCGTCTCTCTCGTCTTCTTCATGGTGGTACCGGTCTTCGAAATCTGTAAATCAAATCAATTTTGTTAGTCTCTGAAAACCCTAATTTTGGAATTTTAGAATTTAATGTATTTTTGTCGTTGTTGAAATCCTGTGATAAGTAGCCTCTATATAGATTTGATTCTTTTGATTTGTTATTTCGCTAGTTTAGATTTGATTGTGTTTGGTTTTTGGTTCCTTAATCACACGTTTGCCTGCTTTCGGTTTGCAAAAGTTACAATCCAAAAGGTGAGTAGTCAGTTTATGAATTAGATAATTGGGCTTTTATATATTTTACAGTGGTTATGATTCTAAACTAAATTGCAATTATATTCTAATTGTCTTTGGCTTTTAGATTGTATAAGTAAGGGCCATGGGTTCCTGTAATTTCTGTGGTTACAGGAATTACAGGTGTAATTTTCATCTAGAGACCATAAGTAACAAGTTTAAATGGGGTTTTGAATGGTAATAACAACTTTGGATTACTCTTGCATTGATTGGTGAATTTATTTATTGTTAGGACTGTGTGGGTTTGTTGCTTCATGAGAACTATTTTCTTGTGGAAGTAGTCTGAAAGTGAACTTTTTGGTGGTGCAGTGTTGGAGTTTCCGATGTATTTGTTAAACGTACACTTCTTTGGCTAGTCTTCTTTTTACTTTTCCTTTTGCACAATTCTCTGTTATCTTTTTTGAATAATTTATTCATATATTTCATTTTTGAACTCTATGCACTGTTAGTAACCATCATGTGAGAGTTTGGGCACATGGGAGCACCCAGTATAAGGGAAATTGGTCATGGGATGCCTGCAGAGAGAGCACTTGAACCTATTTTACCATCCAAAGATGATTTCCCTTGCACGATACGTGTTGAGAGTAACATAACTGAAAGCAATGGATCATCAAGGTGCGCCAAATATTTTAACCCTCTCATTTGTAAAGGCTTTCTGCAACTAAAATCCATAGTTATTTTTTAGCAGCCGTTTTTTTGGCATCACAGTATGGCTTCTGTTTGTGGTGGTTGTTTGGCTCTCCAAGATGCTAGTGTTCCTGTGAAGGGATCAATCGCCGGGATAGTACTTGCAGACTGGGGATAAATTCATGCATTAATAATTAATGGTTACTAATCAGCCTCTACTTTTTGATTTGTGTTTCCAGGTGAGGTCTATGTTACGCAAGGTTTGAGGGTAATTCAGTTGAGCAAATGAACCAAAGTTATGGAACTGCTAATAGTAGATGGCCATTATGGGTTGCGGTAAGACTATGTAATTTGTTTTTTATGCATCATGGTTTAGTGGGCGCGTTTGAACCTGTCGTCGTATTTTGTGCACAACTGAGTATTTTGTAGTTGTGTGGTGGTTTTGTGGTAACTATGCAAATTGAGTTGTGTATGCATCATGGTTGAGTTGTACACAATTGAGTCGTTTGTTTGGTAAATCTGACTTTGTAGTTGTTAGGCTTTTTATTATATGATCTTTGGAGCTAATTCTGATTTGGAGCATCTTAAACTCATTAAGTGCATTAGCTTTTGCAAATTTATTTAACAGCAAATAATAACAGGTGAAGATCGTTGAGGGCTGATCCCATTTTGGATTTTGTTTGTTCTTTTATTAAAATTATGAATTTTAATGGTATGATTTTAATTTGTGAACTCACTGCAGGCAACAACAGCTTTCTTTCGATGGAAAGTGTATTTATAAGAAACTGGAATGTGATCTATGATTCTCTATACACTAAGACCAGTCACCAACCAATGAATTAGCATGTTTTATTTTTAAGCGTTGTCCACAACAGTAGGGATTAGAATGTCAAGCTTGGAGTGTGCCATGTAATAAAGATGTCTAAGAGTACACTTACCAAAAATTTTGGTGACAGTGGGTGGTACTCTTTGGCATTGAAAGAATGCAATAATACAGTAGTGGGTAATGAAAACGACCACCTATCGTGTACCAAGATAATTTAGTCATGCCTGCCACCACCTTCCATGTCTTTGTATGTACATATCCATGTCTATTAATGTAATGATAACTTTGAATTCCTTTATTTTGATACTTATATGGTTCTTGGTTTTGTTTCATGTTTTGCAGCATAAGCCCAAATATTTTTATATGCAGGTTCAACTCTTTTTGTGTCATGGCATATTATGTCCTTCAGATGGTCGTTGGTTGTCGCAGCTGGTGGTAGTCAAACAACGACTACTACTTGAATGCAGACTACAGACCATTAACTGATGTGGTTTTAGGAACTTCGAGAGCGATTGATAAGAAAAAGAAAGATAGAAGGTAGTTACCAAAACCAGTTTAATGTATGCATCCAGTACCATGAAGCTCCAGGATTTTATTTATGCTTATAGTTCACAGCATTTTGTTGCTTCAATTCATGATTTTAATTAATTAATTAATTTATTTATTTATCTAGTAAGCTGCCTCTTCTTTGCCATTATCCTGTCAAGGTAATCTGCTTCTTCTTTGCCA
>JAJJMA010122424.1:15444-27159 GCA_023529015.1 Papaver nudicaule
TCTTCTTTGCCATTATCCTGTCAAGGTAATCTGCTTCTTCTTTGCCATTATCCAATCAAGGTAATTTAGATATTCACCATTAAGATTGTTTTTGTACACTATGATTTTGCAGGCTCAATTTTTTAACGCGGATCCGTTCTATCTTGGTTGCAAAACAATAGAATGCAAGAAGGAAGAATCAGGTAACTGTGTGCTGCATACATGCAGTGGATCTGTGACGTTCCATGTGTTAATATAAGGACAGACATCGAATTTGTTTTCTTCGCTGGAGGCTTAGAGACACCTTGCATTTTAAAGGGGTCAAGCCCCTGTGAAATTCGCTAATCCGGATTCTCCTTTGTATGGTCATCTCCCTAGTATTGATTCATCCGGAACATCAGTACAGTATACTGTATCTCCTACTTGAATGGCTAATTCAACATTTTTTTCTTCTTTTCAAACATAAATGTGTGCCGTGCAGATGGAATTGACATGGGTAAGTGGAGATAAAGAACCTCAACAGGTGCAATATGGGGATGGAGATTCACAGGCATCACATGCTAATAAGTTCACTCAAAAGGAAATGTGTAGTAAGTATCTTAATGAACTGTTGTTTAACTTGCAGAAATAGTAAAATAAATAAAATGTTTCAAATCTGTGTAGAATGCTTTTGAAATGTCCATATATACAGATTCACCAATAAGCTATTGATTTCAGAGATGGCATGACCCTAGTACATTCATTCAGCTATGATGACTGACCTTCAGCCGTCAACCACCTACTGCTACAGATATGGCAGGTAAAGCGTATGTTTTCTTGTTAGTTCAGTAATCGATGAAGAATTTCTTCGCTTAAATGAACAAATATAGATTCTGAAATTCCACATATGCAGTGATTGAGAATCCAGAAAGCGAAGACTTATTTGATGAAAGAAATTAGAGGGTTTGTGCTGCCAAAATGGACAATGTGTCGAAATTCAGTCAGCTGGTGCAGTTGAACTTGCCAAGCTACCATTCTTGAAGAGCGTTCCATGGTTTGATAACTTGAACTCATTTAATGTCAAAATTCATTTTTCTAAGTAAGCTTCCACTTGTAGTAGCTTCATAGCCATCTTCTACTTTTGTTTTCTTTTGTTTTTGAGTGTATGTAATGCTGGAATACTAAAATACAGATACAAATTTATAATACTTATTTTATACAGATTATTTATTTATTTATTTTAAATTCAAATATAGAATTATACAGAATTTTGTATTTTTTTTATTTTATTATTTATTCCGCAACGTTTATAGACGTTGCTTAAATTACACAAAACGTTGCTTTAAATAAAAAGAGCAACGTTACTTCCGTTGCTTTAAATAAAAAAGAGCAACAGAAGAAGCAATGTTAATTCCGTTGCTTTAATTAATTAGAGCAACGTTAATAGACGTTGCCAAAAATTTGTAACGCCTTATTCACAACGCTTATAGACGTTGCTTTAATTCAGCGCAACGTCTATATCCGTTGTAAATCGGGCCCCGTGGCGTGGTGAGTCTTCTTGTTCCCCGACAATGTGTGAAACAAATCCTAACATGTTATGTACGCGTAGCATTGCTATTTCAAAAAGGATGTCTCAATTCCGAAGAAATCATGTAGTGCATAATCTAGCACTGTGTCTTATCAAGCAATGTCAGCTACATAAATATATAAGGATATAATGTTGTGTTGTGTTGTTGTACACTAAGGCCGGTTCCAATGGAACCTCTCAAATCATCCCCTTTGCAATCCTAGGTGGACTAGCAAAGCTGAAATGGGGCAGTGGGTATCGATGAAAATTCCATCGACAGATGGAAAAAGCATCGTCGATGGAATTTCCATCGAAGTCGATACTATTTCCATCGATGTCGATGGAATTTCCATACTCGATTCTTTTTCCATCGACCAGATGTCGCTCCAATCCAACGGTTCAATTCGAAGCGCCTATTTAATGCACCCCAAAACGTTTTGTTCTTCACATTCTTCATCACATTTGTCACATCAAACACAATTTTACTCCTCTGCAATCAACAATTTCTGAATCTAATTTTTTTTCTGACTCAATGGAGTATGAACATGATTCTTCGGACTCTTCTGATGAAGAGATGCAAAGAAGAATGATTGATTTTGATTCTTATCAAAAAAGAATTCTTCAAATGCTGCAGGAAATTGATTCCGACTCTGATGAAGAAAGAGCGCAGTTCGACACTATGTTGGAGTCTATACTGGCACAATACCTTCCGAACCTGAGCCAAAAGCGGTGCAGTGTAGGCGATACACTTACCGTGATCGGGAATTCTACCATGAGAAACTGATGCATGATTATTTCAATGAAGACTGTGTGTATTCCGACCAAGATTTTCAGCGTCGCTTCCGCATGCCCCGACACTTGACAAAATTTATTATTTCAGAGCTTGTAAGAGTTGAACCTCGATTTGATTATCAGTTTGATTGTCGTGGTGTTAGAGGTCACAGTCCGGAGCAAAAGGTAACGGCGGCTTTGAGGATTCTTGGTTACGGTTGTCCGGCAGATTCCCTTGATGAGTACATCCGAATGGGCAAAACAACTGCCTTCAACTATCTCTCGTTGTTTTGCGAAATCATCATTGATCATTTCGGTCCAGAGTATTTGCGCAAGCCCAACCAGAAAGATATTAAAGAGATATTGAAAGTGAATACGGCGAGGGGTTTCCCTGGAATGCTCGGTAGTCTCGACTGCATGCACTGGGTGTCCAACAATGTGGGATGGACAATACAAGGGTCATTACCCTAAGCCAACTGTCATTTTAGAAGCTGCGGCTACTGAAGATTGTTGGATATGGCATGCTTGTTTTGGTCTTCCTGGTTCGCAAAATGACATTAATGTGTTGCACAAATCGCCTCTTTTCGAAGACCTTAAGAAAGGCCGAGCCCCCCCTGTTAATTTCAATATCAATGGACATCAGTACAGTAATAGGTATTATCTTGCGGATGGAATATATCCTAAGTGGTCAACACTGGTTCAAGCGTTTAGGGGAGTGCCTACAGGAAATACTGGTAAGGCAATGAGGCATTTCAACAGAATGCAGATGGCCTTCAGGAAGGATGTTGAGCGGGCCTTTGGAATTCTGAAGAAGAAATTTGCTATCGTTTGTGGTCCTTTCCGTGGTTTGAGTACCCGTGAAATGCATAAGACTATGCTCACTTGCATAATTCTGCATAACATGGTAATCCAAGAAACTCGTCGTAATGCTACATGGACCAACTATCCAGACGAGGACTTGAGGGAGGATGTTGTGCCACAACGGGGAATAGGTGCAAGGGACTATGCGCGGATGACGAATCACATTCGTAACCCAAATATGTACGAAAGATTAAGGAGTGATCTTTGTGCACATCTTTGGGCAGAAGAAGGACGAAGAGCTGCAGGACATGGTGGAGATGAAGAAGATGAAGATGAAGAAGTTCGTGCTCCTCGTTGGGAAACAGCTGCTGCCTTTGAAGATGGATTGAATGAAGATGAAGATGATGATGATGATGATGATGAGGATGATGAGGATTAATAATTATTTTTCTTAGTTAAGAGGATGATGAACATGATGATTAAGTGGTTTTTTTTTTTTCTGTAATTTTTGCTTTGTTTTTTTTTCTGTAATTTTTGTTTCGTTAGTATTAATGAAGATTAACTTTTATATAACTAGAGATTTTCATTAAAATTAAAGACAATAATTACATTAAAGAGGGTGTGCCATGCCCTCTACAAAATATAGACCCAATATAGAGCCGTGTCGTTCCGATATAATTAGTAAAAAGGGTTTGCCAAGCCCTTTTGCAACATAAAAAAAAAAAAAAACTCCCGATATAATTAGTAAAAAGGGTGTGCCAAGCCCTTTTGCAAAAGACCATCCGATGATGGTAACGCAATTGCCATTGTTGTTGAAAATCGGTAAACTGCTGATACTACTGATGATGATGAGATGCTGATACTACTGATGATGATGATGATACACATTGCCGCCATTGATGATGATGATGCTGATACTTGATGATTGATGATGATACACATTGCTGCCATTGATGATGATGATACACTTGCTGCCATTGATGATGCTGATGCTGATACCCTTACCGATGCGACCCCCCACTCCCCATGAATGATAATGATGATGGAGATGCTACTCGTCCGCCCAAGGGCTGACCTCCTCCGCTTCAACGTCAGATGCATTATCGGTATTGACGGATGGGATAAGAGCTGCTCCTTGAACGTCAGACTCAAGAGCGGCAAGCCGTTCTGCCTCCATCTGCCTTTTGATCCGCTCGAAGTCCATCTTCCAGATGTACAGTTGTTCATCATTCATGTTAGAGGTATTGGCATTCATGATCTTATGCTTATCATGGTTATGCACATACTTCTCCTGTGAGAGGCGACTTTTTTTAAGTTCACCTGTCAGAACCCTGCGTTCAGCCGATCGTTCCTTGGAAGTTTCCTTGAGGTGGCCAGTGTAGGTATCCATGTTGAAGCCTTTCCCCTCAACAGCAGCATCAGCCTTTGTTTGTCGTAGCTTCTTGGCCTGGTTCCTACCACACAACAGCTGGAACTTCAGGGCATTTGCGGACGCCTTCTCAGTCGTGATCCCTCCACTGCCTCCACTGCCACCACTGCCTCCACTGCCACCACTGCCTCCACTGCCTCCTGCACCTTGTGACCCCGTCTGTGAGGGAAACTGGGACGCAAAGGGCGAGGATGGAGACTCCTGGGAGTGAGGCGAACCTTGATTGTACGGTGAAGCTTTAGGAACCGTCTTCATCTGTAGAAGCATCTTTGGGTCGTACTTAGGCAGCACTTTCAAGATATGGTAACACTCCTCGTAGGCAAATGGTTTCCCGTGCTCTCTCTTCCAGGCCTCGCGACATCTCTGTTCGACGTCCGTGTCACCCTCCCCACTTTGTCTTCGACGTTCAGCCTGCACAATGGCGGCAACAAAGAGTTGCACCTGTGCGTTGATGGTGACGAAGTGGTTGCACAAAGAAACTTCCGTACGGCAAGTGACATTCATTGTCTCCTGCTCGAACTGGTCATAGATGCTCCCCCAGAGTGTTGCCCTATCTTGATGAACACCGGTAATCGGATTTTCAGTAAAGCGGACATAGTTAGAACATATGATCATGTCCTCAGATACGGTAAAAGATTGCCCGCGGCTTCCCCTCCCAGCATTTCTTTCTCCCATTTCTTGACTATCCTCATCGTACACTTCAGGATCATATTGAGTAGATTGAGTAGCAGCTTGTTTTCCCTTGTTTTTTGCTTTGCCGCGTGCCATATAGAAGCTGTGCACAGCGGAGGGTGTGTCCAATGCAAACAAATAGATATCGGAGTGCGCAATTGTGGTAGATATTAGAAAACTACTACAATGTTGCAAAAGTGTGTGTTGATAAGCTTACAAATGAGGGTATATATAGGCTTTATCAAATCTGAGCCGTACATCTATATCGATGGAAATTCCATCGTCGATAGAAATTCTATCGACCTCGACACTTTTTGTATTTGTCGATGGAATTTCCATCGACGATACTATTTCCATCTGACGTTGCAAAGTTGCAAATTTGCAACTTTGCAACGTCAAAACACCTGTTTGCTAGATCCATAGCCAGCGTAAACACCCTTAATTTGGGTTTTTGGTGTCCCATAGGAAGCGGCCTAAGAACTTTAGTATCTATATATATTTAAAAAAAAAAAATCTCTCTGGAAATATATTATGAGTAATTAATAATGATTCTTAGGTATTTGATCATTAATGCATATTGAAACGATGAAACAAGTTGATTCGAAGAAAAAAAAAATCTCTAAAGTCTATGTTTCGGAAGTAAGTTGCCTAGTAATAATTCTTGATTATTTCCAAAATTAGGATTAAATTAATTTTTAAAAGGCATTCCATATCATACATTCGAAAACCCTCTTTTATCTTCAAAAACACCTGACTTGCACTATGACAAAACTTCTGGATGGTTATGATCCTGTCAAGAAGAGTTTCGGACAAGTTTACTCTCGAAAGATGAAAAAGAATTCCCCAATAGACAGTCATACCGAAACATGCAATTTGTCTACATGTTGTGTGGAGTTTCAGCAGACAAATTCTTCTAATCGTTTTGAGTAATACTTCAACAGAATCTGACTCTCTCCAAGAACACTTTGTCTCTACAGTCGATGTTAAAGGAGATCTTTTTGAAGAGATGATTAATACTCAAGGGAGGATTTTCTTTCTTAAAGAAAAACTAGCTGCTGTAAAAGAGATGTTTGATCAGATCTATTGCTTGAATAATCATTGTTAGGGCATTGTCCGGTCAAACCCACTAGCGTTGGTATGTCAAGCTAGTTGTCAGTTTTAGGTGCCAAAACACAATTCTTGATTTAGCCTACTAGAGTTTAGATTTCGGAATTGGGATATAAACTAAGTAGTTGAGACCTTGAAGACGAAGACTGTGAAGACAAAGAAGACATCAATTATTCTTCATCGACAAAAGGTTAGTAGGAGTTATGACTTTTATGGAAATTCTTCTATTCTACTTTCTCTATCTTTCGAAATAGTCGGCTACTTTAGTAGTGTTATAATAGCGATTGAGATCGTGTTCTTGTCTACATGACCATGTGTTATGTTAGTGTTTGTTCCCGCAAATACTAAGGTTACAAGAATGCATGAGATAGATTCGATACCATTTGTCCATTGCAATGGTTTGCTTGCAAATCACTTGTTGGATATGGGTGAAACTAAAGGAGTACTCTTGAGCAAGAGTCCAGTGGATTACAGCTGAGGACGTCACACACGTCTAAGTACTGGTTAAACCAAGAACTTCCACCGGGTCCTGTTAAACCCTAATCTGAATGGTGGGCGGTTCCCGAATCGTACACGAAAAAGAAACTTGGATTTCTCCTGAGTTCCAAAGTACCTATTTTGCGTACCAACGTGAACCTGAAAATAGTTACTTTTGGCTGTGATTCAGATGGACGGGTTGCGAACCATCCCAAGTGAATATTCTCCTGGATTTTCACTCGGGTTAAACTCTGAACTCCTTTATCTCTTAGTTGGACTTGGATTATCACGAAAAATCTTATGTGGTCCATCTAACGGGACTCAATGTGTCAATAAGATAAAGATTATCTCTGGTCTGTTGGATTTCTATCTTGAAGTGTTTTTGAGCTAACAAAACACTTGGTAGATAAATGATAAATGAATTCCAATTGAGATTAATCTCTATTACTTGGTTTGCAAGTTTAGGGTTTCCAAAACTTGTGGGACAAGTAATTGATTGCTTTATTCCAAAGCAACCTATATTATTGAGTGCTATAAATAGAGGTGTCTATGGACGAATACTGCAAGCATCAAACATACGTGAAGATTCCTTAGGGAAGAGATCGTAAAACTCTTTTCACTTCGGTGAACGCTTGTTGTGGTATAGTCATCCTCTATTAGGTAAGCAGTTCCTCACGGGATTTACCTACGACTATAAAGACTTCTCTTGAGAGTTGGGAAGCACAGGTAGGAGATTGAGACCTTAGTGGTTGAAATCGGATTAACCTGTAACCTTGGTAACCTGATCACGTTCTTGTCTATTCTACGGTCCTTCTCTTCTGATATAAGGCCATTCAAGAACTTATACGTTACACACAGGGTTTCGAAAGGAAGCAACGCACGGCTGCACTCGGTGTTGTAAGACCTAGTTATCTCCAGTTGTATAAGTTTCTTAAGTGATTCTTTTTACAGCTGAGGTAGAGACAAGTTGGGCATAGTTTACTCGGTTTACTTGTCGGCCCCCGCTTGTAAGTAGATTTCCGTATGACCTGGAGCAATCCGAAGGAAGTCACTTTGTGTATGTCAAACTAATAGAGGACAGTTTAAACATACAGTTGACAATTGAGGTTGCAAAGACGGAATTGTTGACACAAGCCTTTAACAGCGGTTAAAGCAATTCCTAGGCCTGTAACAGACGTCAGCTAGGGGAATCAAGTGCGTGACGATCTGTGGGGGATCTAGAGACGTAAGGAGTGCGACAGTAGCCAGTTCGCTTGGAGGGTGGAATTGGTCTATGTTACATCCCATACCGAAGTCTTATAGTAGGCTAGTGTTTGTATCAGTTTGTACTGTGCGGTGTTCAGTCTTGACGAGGTCCCGAGGTTTTTCTACAAGTTGTAGTTTCCTCGTTAAAAAAATCTCTGGTGTCTTGTGTGCTTTACTTTCCGCATTATATTCTCTGATTATATAATTAAAGCAAACACAAGAAGTACGTTATTATAAACCTGATCGTTGTCCTCAATCCATCCATTGTATTTACCAAGACCCTGTCTTGCGTTGGACTGATCCTTGTGATCCAAACTCAGGTTAACGGATCTGGATATTGATTTTTGAGATCGTCCAGATCTGACCATAACTCTCACGAGCCCAAACGAAAAGTTGGTTGTATTTCGGTACCCCTGCTTTTTCAATTGGTATCAGAGCCGGTGAACACTTAAAAGACGTAACTATCTGTGTTTATCGAGGCTTGTGAGCTATGGACCCTCGTACTAGCTCTACGCTAGAGGACACCACTCCAACACACTCATACACAACTGATCCAACACCAGCTTGTGGAGAAAAACCCACAGAGGTTGTCAATTTGAGTAATAATCCTTACTCTTTCATGCTGTCAGATGACTCTGATTCAGATCTTGAAAGAGGTGCAGCTAAGGAAGGTAGTGGACTCATTAAGTTCATGAAATTTCAGGCATCTGAAATCTCAAGACTAAAAGCCAGGGTTCATTCCCTTTTAGATAAAGTCAATGAACAAGAAGCTTTGGTTATGTCCCTAACCACTGAGATCTCACTACTAAAGAGGACAAGTCATACACCTGACCTTACACTGAAAAGTGGTAATCCTCAAAACCCCACCAGTTCAGAATCTGAAAAATCTGAACTCATGATTGCTCATGAAAAAATGGAAGAGTTAACGGGAGAAATTGATCGGCTCAAATCAATCTCTGAAAAACCCAAAAATAATCAGTCGAGAAAAACAAGAACTCGTCGTGGTAGAACTGTTGGAACGAAGGTGACATCTTCAAACACCTCTGACAAGGTGACTAATTCCTCTCATCATTCTGATGATAACAGTACCCACAAAAAGAGTTCTAATGAAGGTAAACGTGAGAAATCATGTAGTTTCTGTAAAAAGAAAGGACACCTACAGACTGAGTGCAATAGCCAAAAGAGGACAAAACGAGTTGCTCAACTCCAGCACACATTGAATCTCCTATTAAAAAGTGTGTCTGAACTCTCTAAGTCTTACCCAGGGACAAAGTATAAGACATATAAGAGAAGATCCTCACCTATGAGCGGAAATCATAGTAGAGCTATTCCATACTCTAGAAGAAAACTTCAGGCAATGGAGAACAGGTTACCTGTCTCAACCATGACCACTAAGAAGTGGACTTCTAAGAGAGAAAACTCTAAGAGCAATCAACCTCGAACCTCCAATAGTATGATAAGCCTGGATAATCTAATAAGATGTTATCAGGATATACAATGCTTAATGAAGACCTTGAAAAACAGGTTCATGGAGCTAGGAAGTCATCAAGAAATTCATCAGATACGGAGCCATATATTGTTGATAACAATTTCTATGATAACTTTGGAGGAAGAAGAAGATCGAGGAGATCTAAACGAAGGTTTAGATCAGGTGAGTATCTCAATACTCACCCCAACACTCAAACTTGAGTGTTGAAAACAATTTCCTTGTCTTAGTACTGAATGATAAGGATATAAGAGATCAGGGAAGAAAAGGAAACCCTGATGATGATCAGTACCACTCAGAGTAGGCATCTGAGTGATCAAAGATGGTTAAGTCAAAAACCATGTTGAGAAACCATATAAAGACACTTGTCCAGGCTGACGTGTTCAGAAACCTGATTCACACGGTTCACGAACCGTCGGAAGTGTTTTTCTGTACAAAACTCAATTACGCGGAAACTTGTGTTTACCTGCGAAAAAGAGTCACTCAAATCTCAAAAATAGATTTCGTTTGTTGTCTAAAACACAGACACAGACCCAAGGGACTATGGGTGTGTAAAATTGTGTGAGATATTTGAGTCAATCCCTTCTTGGTATTTCTATATAAATACCACAATACTTGAGGAATAATCATTCAAGTATTTTCTTTGCTATTCTACCTTTAAGATGGAAAAGTATAGCCGTGCCAAAGGCTCTGAAGATATAGAAAGGGAAGAAGAGACTCTTGAGGAAGAGGAAGAATGTCTTGCTTTTCATACTCATTAGCTTGGGATTTACTCCTTTGATGCTTACGAGTATGAAAAACTCGATCAGGATGTTCAGATTTCATCTGCCATCGTCTTTCGATTCTTCATAGATTATGAAGCCATGGAAAACAACACAATGGCTACTACAAGAAAGAATGCATTGCTCATGTCCCAGTTGGAAGCTATATAGGATGAGCTTGCTCTCTTGAAAAGACGGATCAAGAAACTTGCTGACAACAAGCATCGTGAAGTCTGTAATGCCAAAAACTAATGGCTAGTTTTCCAGTAGCAATCCTAAATAAAGTTGCAAGACAAAAACTTTTTGTTTAGATTTATCTTTCTTAGTAGATCAGATTGGTTGATTCCTTGTGAGAACTTGGTCTTACTTTTGCCTAAGGAATATAAACTAGATCTGAAAGTAGTTTGCCTTTTCATGCTTTTTAGAGTTTTTCAAGCATGTACTACTTTATTTCATTAATAAAAGTTCTTTTTAGATTATTAATAATGATGTTTGCAATACTTGATTTGTCTACCTCAATCTTATTGCAACACATAGCTTTTTTCGATTGCCTCGGTAGTGATGTAAAGTTATGTCTATTTACAAAAGTTAAGCTTTTTCTCATGATCAAGAAACTTTTGATTGTATGATTTTTAGGGTTTTCACAAACTCGGAATCATATACTCTTTTCCAAGAAATTGGCTAAAGAAAAGAGGCTATAAACAAAGCAAAACTGGATAACATTAAATTGTTTCTGTCCATGTTCGACTTTGTAAGTTGTTCTTTATTGAATAACACCACATGGGGGAGAGTTCTTAACTTGAACTTGCGCTTAATAACAAATCTTTTTGGGGAGCGTGGTTGTGGAATATTAGGAGAAAAGTGTATCTATATTTCTCCATAAGATGAGAACTCAGGGATCTTCGTCAGATTTCCTAGTTATACCATCTTAAACTTGGTATGTGAGTACTTAGCTTAACCTATTCTCATAGGTTTATGAAACCCTAGTCTCAAACTACTTTGTCATATTTTTGTGACAAATAGGGGGAGAATACATATGATTCTTGTTCTTGTGGTGCATTACCATAGGGGGAGAACGTCATGTGCTTACTTGTTGTGCTTTTCCAAAGTATCAAGTAAGGGGTAGTAATTAAAGCTGAGAAGAAGCTTCATATCAGGAATGAGTAGAATCACTTTAAAAGTTTTGATACACAGACTTTAAAGTGGGATTAGCATATTAACCCATGTAAGCTTGAGAGTACCTTCGTGGTTGTTTGAGCTGGATATGTTGTAGCTGCTGACTACGGATTCATCAACAAGAGTTAAACGAACACATCAAGACTCAAGGGAGAAGTTGAAGAATTCAAGAAATCAAGATACATCTGGTTAGTACTTAATTGTATATCTTTTGAATCCATATGTAAATTGGTTTTGTCACTAAAATTGACAAAGGGGGAGATTG
>JAJJMA010122425.1:0-17279 GCA_023529015.1 Papaver nudicaule
GCGAAAACCCAAAGCGTGACGAAACCCTAAAGCCTGACGAGCATTCCGTGTTGATATTCCACTTTATGATGGGAGTGTCGATGTACTTTTCCTTCTTTGAATATGGTTAAAAGGAAAAGATTTCTTTCGCAGCATGGAAGTTACGAAAACATGCTCTAATATAGTGGAAAGCTTATCAAAGACAAAACCAAAGTAAGAGAACATTGTTGTGGAAGAGATTCAAGGAAGTTGTAAGGAAACAATTTTATCCGTCTGGCTACCTTGAGGAGAGATGGTTCAAGTAGTACAAGTGGAAGCAAACATGCAACCAAACCGCGCAAGAATATACTACGGAATTTCGAAATCAAGATATGGTTTTGGATTTAGACTTGGGAGATTATGATATCTTTATGAAGCACATTTTTGGGATTCATAAGTATATACGAAATGAGTTCAATATGATTTAAGTCGATACTGTCGTTAATTACAAGCATAAAAGCTAATGCTATTGAAGGCATGCTTAAGAAATCAGACTCGAAGGGAAATCTTAACGGGAAATCTGGAGGTATCGCCATTAAAGGAGATGAAAGAAGCAAAGAAGAAAGGAACTATAGTGGAAAAGAGGTTTGATTTGCACACATTGGAGACAAACAAGGCATGTTGTCGACAGGTGTAGGATAAAGATCATAATCTAAAACCAAAAATGTTGATGAAGAAGGAAGCCAAGAAGACATCACTACTAGCACAAGCTCCTAAAGAAGTTCAAAAATTAACTGAACCTAGTGTAAAGCTCTCTTTAATGACAGGAGGTGTAAAAGAACCTACACAATATGATCTTAGAGAACGACTCTTCACAGTTAAGACGTAGGTTAAGACATCACTGGTAAATATTGTCATTGACTCGAGAAGTCATAAGAATTTAATTTGGAATCCTTTAGTACAAAAGTTGGGTTTAAAGACTTTCAAACATCCTAAACCCTATCCTTTATGGTGACTTTAAAAGGAAGGGGGCCTACAAGTTGTACAACAGTGTATGTTCAAGTTTTTGCTCTTGATGAGTCATACATTGAAGAGGTTACATGCGACGTGGTTTCATTGGATGTTTGTCAAGTGGTACTTGGTATCCCGTACTTGTGGGATCGAGATGTGACTCTACCTAGAATGGGTCAGAAGTATACTTTTACTAAAGATGAGAAGACTTTTGTAACACGAGCTATAAACTCAACTCTTGAAGGAACGACCTTTATTAATACAACTCAAGATAAGCGGTTGGTGAATGCTAACACAAAGTTGATTCTCCTTGTGACACGTTCTCTTGAGGAGAAGGTGATCAGTAGAGTGTGTTTGGAAAATCTAACCAAACAACAAGAATACGATCTAAGAAGGTTGAAGTTGTTCGTGGTTCGTGAGTCTATGGTAAGATATGGACAATCTCGAAAATCAATATCCAAATCTGTCCAACCCGAGTTGGATCGTAATCGATTAATTCCGACGTTTGTCAAGTCTTGGTGAATCACTCGAAAGTATTGGGAATTAACTGCATGTTGATAACGCACAACTTGTATTGCTTTAATTATATAATCAGAGATATAATGCGGAAAGATAAAGCACACAAGACACCAGAAGTTTTGTTAACGAAAAAACCGCAATCCAGCAGAAAAATCCCAGGACCTAGTCCAGATTGAACATCACACAAAATTAAGTTGTCTTCAAACACTAACCTACTATCAGACTTCGAACTGGGATGTAGAAGAGATTGATTCCAGCCCTCCAAGCGAATCAGCTATTGTCGCACTCCTTACGTCTCTTGGATCTCGCAAGACCCTACGCTCTTGATTCCCCTAGCTGAAGTCCTTTACAGACCTAGGAGTTGAATTAACCGTTGTTAAAAGCTTTTGGTAAACTTCGGCTTTGCAACCTAGAATTCCTTATGTGTTTCGAACCATCTTCCAATAGTTTAATTAACATTTGAAACTGACTTCCTTTAGATATGATCAAGGTTATACGAAAATCTACTTACAAGTTAGGGCTGGCATGTAAATCAAGTAAACAATGCCTAACTTGTCTCTACCTTAACTGCGAAATTTACACAATCGGAGCTAACTACGTCTTACATCACGAACGTGGAGCCGTGCGTTGCTTCTTTCAACTTTGTTGTCGCTTAACCGTTCTTGAATGGCCTCAAAGCAAAAGATAAGGACCGTAAAATAGACAAGAACAAGATGAAGCTACCAAGGTTACAGGTTGCTCTGATGATTACCGCAAAGGTATGTTATCACATACCTGTGCTTCACAACTCTCAAGTGAAGTCTTTTATAGTCGTTAGGTAAATCCCACGAAGGTAATAGAGGACGACTTCCACAACAAGCCTACACCAAATTTTAATAGTTTACGCAGAATTCTACAAAGAAATTTTATGTTTGCTCGATGCTTGTGGTATTCGTTCTGGAGTTCTCTATTTATAGCATTCTATAAGATAGGTTGCTTAGGAATATAACAATAGATTCCTTGTGCTACAAGTAGCTAGCGACCGTGTAAACGAGCCCGATACTTTACTTGCACACAAAGTATCAAAGTTTAATCACAAGTGGAAACTTTTTAGAGTTTATCTCCAAGCACTTTGTTAGCTCTTAAACTACTTCAAGATAAGGTTCCAACAAAATTGTGAACAACTTAAATCTTATTGAACCATTGAGATTCGTTAGATAGACCGCAAAATATATTCGCGTTTAAGATCAAGTCCATCTGAGAGATACATGAGAGTTCTCTGTTAAAACGCCTTGTAATTATCCCGAAGATAATCACTAAACGATTTGCAAACCGTTTGGACTTGAGATCCAGGATAAAAATTCGGATGTCTTGTTCATGTACATGTACGTTTTCAAAACATGACTTTTGGGACTCGGGAGGAAAATACGGAGCACTTGTTCCCGAACCAGTCCGCGAACCGCCTGTTCTCAAATTAGGGTTTAACTGGATCCGCTCGAAGTCCTTGGGCCAGGCCAATTTCCGTACTTATCCATTCCTGAGTTATAATTCATCATATTCGCTCTAGAGTATTCCTCCTTAGATTCATCATTCTCGTACATTGATTTGCAAGCAAACCATTGCAATTGAAAGTGTATTGAATCTATCTCATATGTATCTTGTAAACTTACTATACTTGGAAAGCATACCAACATAACTCATGGTTATGTAGAAAAGAGTACATACATCTCAATATGCTGAAGTAACTACTAAAGTAGCCGACTATTTTGAAAGATATAATAAGTAGAAGAAGTAATTCCATATAAATTTACAACTCCTATTAACCTTTATCGAGAAAGAATAGATAATGTTTCCGTGATAAGATTTTTCTTCGTCTTCAAGGTCTCAGTTTATATCCCAATTACCAAATCTAAACTTTAGTGGACTAAATCAAGAATTGTGTTTTGACATCTAAAACTGACAACTAGCTTGACATACCAACACTAGTAGGTTAGACCGAGCACTGCACTAACAATTTTCCCCTTTGTCAATTTTAGGGACAAAACCAATTTTACATATGGATTCTAAATATAAAACACTTAAGCTCTTTTCCATGATGTAATCTTGATTTTTTGAATTCTTCAACTTCTCCTTTGAGTCTTATGTGTTCGTTAGACTCCTATTGAAAACACCGCAGCAAAACACTACAACGCTAACAAACTCAAACAAGTTCAAGTTTGCGTGGATAACCTCAATTATTCCACATGTGGTATGTGCATATAGAGTAGTAATCAGAGCATCTTAAAAGTTCGTGTATCAAAACTTTAAAGAGATTCTCTCATCTTGATATGAAGCTCCTCTTTAATCTTTATACCTCTTTTTGCCGAATTTGACATTGACGCCCAATTTTACTCCCCCTTACTGGATACTTTGAAAAAGTACATATGTAAGCAATACGGTGTTCTCCCCCTATGGTTATGAGCCACATGAACAAGAAACCATATGTATTCTCCCTCTATTTTTCACAAATATATGACAAACTAGTTGAGACTCGGGTTTCAAGCCTATAGAGATAGTCAAGACTAGGGTATTCTTGCATACCAAGTCTAAGATGACATAACTAAGAAATCAAAATAAGATCTCGAAGTTGATTCATCTTTGGAGAAATATAGATATAGCTTTCTCCTAAAGTCCACTTCCGCGCTCCCCACAAAGATTTGTAATTAAGCGCAAGCTCATTTAAGAACTCTCCTCTACGTGATGTTACTCGTTATAGAATAACATAAGATGCCTTTATAAGTAAAGATGTTTGTGCATAAAACTATCCTAGTCTTACGTCACTAACCTATGTGATATGTATAGTATCGAGTCTTTAGATCTTCCTAATATAAAGGTATAACATCCATTAAGATCTTATACAGCTGAGAACTCTAAGTTACTTCCTTAAAGTAATCATTGTTCATTCATATAAAGGTGGTAATCATAATACAATATATAAGTTTTAGTCTTAAATGACTTTGAGTATGGTTACAAGATGATGTTGATAAAGATAATTCACACTCTGCTCACTATTAAGTTCCTATCACTACTTCTTGTACCCAAAAGTCCGTCCTCAACCCATCATACTGAGCTGAGTATTTATAGGGGTCATAAGGCGGTTCCCAGATATTCACGTTCACACCTGGTGGGGTCCTTATTCCTTTCTCAGTAGTGCGGCTTTCTTCTCTTAGTCTGCGGCCTTCTACGTACTCACTACTGTAGTCTCTTTCCGTGTGCGACCTTCTCTTGTTTCCATCACTAGGAGCTTGACACACGTCCCTTGACTCATGACTTGCTCTGACCGCGCATTAATGAAAGTGGTTGGATGTTTTCCATACCTCACAGCTGTCTCTCGAGATACTTGTCCCATCAGGACTGTCGTGGCTCCTCCTTAGCCCTTCATCTGCGTTCTCTCTTGTGATGAGTCATTGTGTCCTTTGGTCTTTACTCGGTGCTTTACTCCCACCTGATTTATCCTACTTCTGTTTCTCAAATGCTTACACGTGGGTGGTGGGTACTTTGCACCAACAAAAGACATAACAAACATAATTAGACAAACAGTTTACAAGTAAATTTGTATCCAATTTCTTTGTTGATTTTCTCTTTTCCTAGTCAATTTCCGAAAAGAGTATATATTTTCTTAATTTGTGGAAACCAAGAAATCATATAACCAAAAGTTTCTTAATCGTGAGAAAAAACATAACTTTGTGGTTTTACCGACGTTAATGTTTCCTTTGTCGTATGATTCTCTCCCGAGAATTTATGGGGTCATGTTTATAATTGGTTACCAAAGTTTAGCACGAAACCTCTTGTGAATTTTCCTGTATAGCATGAGCAATAATGCCAAATTTAAACTTCAAGCAACATCACATCAACAATATTAAAAGTTAATACAAACGATGTTCAAAGGTAAATAGCCACAAATCACACAACAAAGTTTAAACAAAAGCATAAATAATAACCTTCAAACCAAATAAAATACATAAAGAACTGAAAGTAAATCAATCCATATCCTCGTCATCTGGAAGGGTGTGCTTCTGGAAAATCTCAAACATGCTTGAAGCAATAAATGGATCCACCTCAGTAACAGCCAAAGATAATGCCTTATAGTACCCATCACATAATAACTCAAGTCTGGTCATTGGTGCTTGTAGCTGCGCAATGCGAGGATCTTCCTGAGATGGTTCAACATGCACCATTTGACATGTTTTATTGACCTTTGCAATATTCTTCTTGTCAAAGAGTTTAGGACCATCTCTCTTTGGTCCAAAAAGATCAACCCTGTTCCTTCGGCAGAATTCTGTGACAAGGCAAGGAAAACCAAGATTTTATACTTGTTTTCGGAGATCTTGATCATTTGTCTGATAATGGTACCACATAAACCAATTGGCTTCTTTTCCTTGAGCAGATGGTATACCAGTCATGTCTTTGTTTCACAGATTCTTGCTGGGAGTGCAAGGAATGAGATTATGTGCAGCTAAAATCCTGTACACTTTTAGTTCAAGGTGAACCCCAGTGATACGATCCTTACCATCCTTCCATTTAGGATTACTCCTAAGAACCCCCATAGTAAGTTTTTCATCAGACGGGCGTGTCCCTTCTATCTGTGTTAGAGCGAAGTTATTAAGAGTTGGAATCTGAAGGATCCTCAAAATGATTTCCTTGTTAACTTCAATAACTCGATTGTCAATCTTAGTCTCGAAACTACAGCAACTCATTCTTCGGTCGTACATGTTTGTATAAAACATCCGGACAACACAAGGAAAATTGTCTCTATATCGACCAGTATGAATGTCACCCCAAGAAATGTGATTCATAAATGGTGGATAAGATGCAATGGTGGACTGTCTAGTATCCTATCTATGACACATTTATGTCCCCTTTCATACTCAGCTTTAGCAGTGTTGCTGATGAAAGGCATATCTAGACCCGGGTCATGAGACGGTGCGTGAACCGTCTGACTCATAATTTCATCATTAGATGACCAGTTTTCTGATGGACTATCACTCTCATCTACATCAATATCCCTACTGGTAGAAGCATGATTCTTATCACTTCTGCTAGACATGATATCAAAGAGAAACTGACCAAACTCACTTACTTGATGATTTTTCTTGGATTTGAGAGAATTAGATGAAATAGAAGCTAACCCGTCAAATGATTTTTCCTTGCGATCGCAACGGTACCAAGATTGCAGCAAACGGTTCACGAAATAGGGAGTAATCGAAGGAATTGCGTGAACTGTCTCTGGTTTCTTTTTCTTTCTGATAGTGTGTTTGTGTAAATAAGGAAGATGAAGAAGAAACCGAGGTTTATCATTTGATTTTCGGACTCAGGTCGGTTCGTGAACCGGTTTACCCATACCCGACGGGTCAGAACTGAATGGAGTAAGTTCAACCCAGAACCAGTTCTCACGCTTCCTAGAATCTTCACATGTGTGAGACGCACGTGTGGGTCAAATAGATGGGATTTTCCAATTGAATTTGACACAATTCTAGCTTTCTTTTTGGACATTTTCTCTTGTACCATGATACAACACTAGCTGGTATTTAATGGAGCAAGGCTCAACATTTAGATGTAGTTATTTTTGATGAGAAAAAATTCCAATAATGCCTCTTTAGTGAGCTTAGAGTAAACTAAACCCAATATTGAGACATGTTGTTAGGGCATTGTCCGTTCAAACCCACTAGCATTGGTATGTCAAGCTAGTTATCAGTTTAGGTGTCAAAACACAATCTTGATTTAGCCTACTGGAGTTTAGATTTCGGAATTGGGATATAGACAAAGTAGCAGAGACCTTTAAGACGAATATTGTGAAGACGAAGAAGACATCAATTATTCTTCATCGACAAAAGGTTAGTTGGAGTTATGACTATTATGGAAATTCTTCTATTCTACTTATTCTATCTATCGAAATAGTCGCCTACTTTAGTAGAGATACTAATAGCGATTGAGATCGTGTTCTTGTCTACATGACCATGTGTTATGTTGGTATTTGTTCCCAGAATACTAAGATTACAAGAATGCATGAGATAGATTCGATACCATTTGTCCATAGCAATGGTTTGCTTGCAAATCACTTGTAGGATATGGGTGAATCTAAAGGAGTACTCTTGAGAAAGAGTCCAGTGGATTATAGCTGAGGGCGTCTAACACGTCTAAGTACTGGCCCAACCCAGAACTTCCAGCGGATCCAGTTAAACCATAATTTTGAACTAAGGCGATTTACCAAGACCTTGTCTTCCGTCGGACTGATCACTTGAGATCCAAACTCATGTTATACAGATTTGGATATTGATTTGTGAGATCGTCCAGATCTGACCATAAGACTCACGATCCCAAACAAAGTTGGTAGTATTTATGTACCCCTGCTTTTTCAATTGGTATCGGAGCTAGTGAACACATAAAAGACGTAATTGTCTGTGTTTATCGCAGCTTGTGAATTATGGAACAAAGCGTGAGAGCTTGTAACGTACTACCAAAGTTTGATGGCACAAACTACCTATGGTGGAAGACTGCAATGAGATCTTTTTGCAAGCCCGGGATTTCAAAACTTGGGTTTATGTCGAGAGAGCATATACACCACCAACTATTCTGGATGGTGAGGTATCTGACCCCAAAGACATAGCGACTTATGATGACGTGGAAACTCTCGCCGTTAAGCAAAACTATGATGGGCTTAACGCTATCATTCATGCAGTAACACCTGATCTTTTCCATCACGTGGCCACATGTGAAACATCGAAAGATGCTTGGAATAGATTAAGGACCGTATTCGAAGGGAACGCCGCAGAAAATGATGCAAGGCTTCAAACCCTTATGTCTGACTGGGAAAACCTTTGAATGCTTGAGGATGATACTTTAGAAGAATTTAACCACAAATTGTCTGAAATAGTGAATTCCTGACACACCTTAGGAAAAGCTATTCCGGAAAGGGACATTGTGTGTAAAATTCTGAGGTCATTACCCTCAAGGTACGAATCAAAGAAACATGTCATCCAAGAAGTACACGGCTTAACAATAACAGGAAGTGACCTTGTTAGCAAACTTAGAGTCTTTGATCATGAGCAAAATAGATCAAATCTCCCCCCCTTTTTAATGCAAACAACAAAAATATCAAATGCTTACGCTTCGTAACCGTCAGATCTTACAATATCAAATACAAACCGTAGGATCAAAAGAATATTCGAAAAAGATTCCCCTACATTTTATTCGTCGTTGGAACAGACTAAATTACCCTTCAACAATAAGAAAATTCCCAAAATACCCAACCATCATTTCATCTCCTCTTTCGCTCTCAATCGGGAAAAACATCTTCTTCCTCCATTTTCTCACCTCCACCACCACCACCCTTCACCTCCGTCACCAGAAGAAATCTTGGAAGTTCACCGGCAGCAGGAGCAGCACCAGCACCACCGCCAGTTTCTTCCTATGGAGTTTCTCCCTCTCCCGGTTTGAATTAAATTTAGGGTTATTATTTTGATTCAAATTGTATGATACTGATAATTCAATTGATTTAATCGAATACATAGATTTGGATATTTAGGGTTCCTAATTACTTCAGTTCGAATTTGTATGATACAGTGAATTAAATTGATTTGATTCAATTGTAAATTAGGATTCCTAATTTTCTGATTTAATTGATTTAATGCTTGATTTCAAATAAAATATCGCATGATGTATCCTGTATGGTTTTTCGGTTAATGAATTATTTGATTATGCTTAATTATTTGCAAACTGTACAGTATATGAAAAACCCTTGATTTCCTGCTTTCAATGTGACTTTGATTAGTCCAATATTTTCCTCTAAATTTCAAAGACACTCTCACAACAATGAATAACAGTTGAATTGAGTGGTAGATTTTCTTTCCCAGAGAGGATAAAGTTTGTCAACATTACCTGTTTGTGTAGATGTCTAAAAGAATACCATTGCTCTAGCCTCTATTGTGTTAACATCTTTTGGTACCATTGTAGATGGATCCATCAGGTACTCATCCATTATTGTTGTGCTTCGTCTGTTAGTTTGTCAATCACCAGTAGTGAATGCTAGAGTGAGACAAGGAAATATGGATGATGGATTAGGAGCTGTAGTCTTCGTATGTAGATTTCCGAAAACATAAACATAATTGTTGTTTGTTATGTATGTTCTTTGATGTTGTCAGAGTGCTCGAAAACATAAACATAATCAGGTTCTTTTATATGCTAAAAATTGATTATTTATGCAAGGTATGCACATGTGACATGTAGCTTCAGTATTTGAGTACAACAGTACTTGCACAATCCTTTTCCATTAACCAGGGTTCATAGCTTCAGTATGTGTAAATTTGATTTTTGCAGGTGTTTAATAAGGTTTTGGTTGAAATTATATAAGACATACTATTCTGCTGGGGAGAAATGCGATGAGAAGCTTACGGTTGCAGTAGTAAGTTGGTGTTTGTATTAGAGAATAAAAGTGGATAATGTCAATTGTTTCAAGTACTAAATGTCGTATTGGTTGCACCTGTGCTGCATATGTATCTGGTTTCTGTATCGCAGGGGAAGTCAATAGAGGTATTAATATATGATTTGGTCTTGACCAATTCGAACTAATACACTTTTGGTCTACAAACAGCCGACTTCAGAATGGATTCTGCTGCTTCCTCCACCTCTTTATTCTATAGAAACTTTTATTAGCTCTACACTGTCTTACTCCAGTGCGCAATTTTTGTAACTGTACAGAAATACTTATAACTGTATTACTCCATTTTGGGTTGCGTTTACTGAAGCTGAATATTTGTTGTATGATTCTGCAAAGAACCAACTTGCTAATCCCATGAGAACTATCTTATATTTGTTGTGTATTTGATAGTGGTGATTGGATTTTTACCGATTCAATTGGGTGACTGACAGCTGCAATTTGATATACAGGAATTCGTGACATCCTCAAATATAAACAGGTTCAATTTCAAATTGGAGGAATGGTAAATGACGTCGTTATCAAGTTAATTATTAAAGGTGTCTAGCATTCACAAGTTTTGCCCTTTACGGCAATGTTTGATTATGTTATCACACTACTGGCATGGAAAGCTTAACTCCCCAAATCAAAGTAGTGCAGAGTTTCATACTTTGAATAATCTACCAGGAGTGATATATTGTTCATTTATTAACTCCTAAAGATTTGTTTTATACAATGTGTTGCATTCCTAAATTAAAAACACAATATTGTGCCGACGTGCAACGCACGTGCACTCGACTTGTGCTTTTAAAGCCGTTAGCCCTCCCAATACCTCTTCTGATAAAATCAACACTTTCCAGGTTGATATGTGTGATGATCGTTTAGAAAATGAATTAAGCTCTATTATGTCCTTAATCACAGAACATGTCAGAAATCTCTTGAGGAAAGAGATAGGTATTGCCCTACAGTTCGTGAACCATACTAGCCCATCTAAACCTAGTGAATCACGAATAAGGCATTAGGATAACTCTTCTCACCGTCTTAAAAAACGGAAAAAGGATTTATCCAGACATACATCACCTTCCTCTTTGGAGACACTCAATTGTGTTGATGATAATGTTCAATGCTTCAAGTGTCTTAGTTTTGGGCATAAATCCTCTGAATGCCCTACCAAAGATGCAAAAGAGAATCCAGCTTGCATTGCAATTATTGATGATGCGTCAAATGTCTATCAAGAGTGTAAGACAAATAATGTAGCTTATGTTGCTGGGAACTCTGATCAAGACACCTGTTCTGACTCTGATGAAGAAGTGTACCATGAAGATACTGTTTGGAATAACCTCATCAAGGAATGCTATCTGAAACTTTCAGAAGCTCAGAGGTCCTTGTTCTGTAAAAAGGTTGAATGTGACAGACTTCGTTGTCAAAATGTTACCTTGCAAAAGGAACTTGACACTAATGGTACAACTGAACACAACGAAGAAATTAGAAGTCTCAAATTGCGAATTTTTGAAGGTCATGATCGAGAATACTTCTTCAAGCTAAACTAGATAATCTTAAGAATGGTGATTCATCTAAGAATGATCTAGTTAATGATTATAAAAAGATCAAAAGGTTGGAAGAAGAGAACTTGAGTTTGAAAGAGAACTTAAATAAGTTCAACAATAGCTTGGACAAATTAACCTTGATGTTAGGAGCGAGTAAAAATCATCGTGACACATGAGGATTGGGCTATAAAGGAATATACGTTCCAAGTATTAACAAAGAGGTGAAATTTGTCAAGGCTAAAGATTCTTCTCAACCGAAGGCTACTACAAATTCCAAAAGTGAAATACCTCTACCACAAGTTAAGGATAAAAAGAGCAAACCCTTTCAAGCTCGAAAATATCCAGGTAACAATGAGCATCCCACTCCTTTTGTTACTAAACACTGCTTTTATTGTGGTAATAAAGGTCACTTGGAAAGAAGATGCGGATTCCGTAAAAGGAACGAAAAAGCCAACATTTGTAATGATGCAAGTGTGTCGGAGATCAAATCTAGATCGAACAACAAGGCTAATCATCTTAATGCAGGTTGTGAACGTCCATCCTTTAGGCATAAAAATCAATATCATGATAAACTGAGTTCTGCCTATAAACGCTCTACAAAGTTCTCTCCTAATCGTCATAGAAAGGAACACTTTGTAAATGCGAAGACTAGATCTGATGTTCCCAGTTGGAGATCGACTAACTTGCAAAAGAATGGTCAATCCAATTCTCTCTCAAGTAATCATGTTGAGAAAGATGGGAAGAAAGATCCTATTGCTCCTAAGACCACTCAAAAGTGGATACCAAAGAATATTGGTAGAGCAATAAATGCCAAAGGGAATGATCACCCTAGTGAGGCCACATAAAGAGAATTCATGGAAAATATTGTGTCATTTAACCAAAAAAATGCTTGGTATGATGCTATCACATCATGAGATGCTTGGGTTACTGATGAAAAATAGGAAAAAGGGTAAGGCAAAGAACTCTAAGCCGAAGGCTACTTCTGGTGAAAAACCCAGTGATGTAGGAGATCCTGTTTTGACCACCAAAGGTGAACAAGAAATTGTTCACCCCGACAACTTGATTGTGTTTGTGCAGCCTCACCATGAAGTGCCCTTTCAATTGATATGGTGAGGTAAAGCACAAGAATAGGGCACAGACCCGGTTGGAGATTACATAGAGGTATGTCATTAAAATTTATCAAGTTAATATTCATTTGTTCAAAGGTTGTCAAATCCTTGAATATGAATATGTATCCTTCATGTTTCTCTAACTCAACTTGGTTTTAAGAGTTCTTAAATATACAAGTTGCAAAGTCTATGACTTTTGTTTTAAACAAAGGAATACTAGATACATTAAATTATTTTTCCAAGTTAGGCTTTGTATGTTGTTCTTTATTGAATAACACCACATGGGGGAGAGTTCTTAACTGAGCTTGCGCTTAATAACAAATCTTTTTTGGGAGCGTGAATGCGGAATATTAGGAGAAAAGTGTGTCTATATTTCTCCAAAGATGAATCAACTTAGAGATCATCGTCCGGATTTCCTAGTTATGTCATCTTAAACTTGGTATGCGAGTACTTAGCTTAACATATTCCATAGGTTTATGAAACCCTAGTCTCAAACTACGTTGTCATATTTTTGTGACAAATAAGGGGAGAATCCATATGGTTCTTGTTCTTGTGGTACATAACCATAGGGGGAGAACATCATGTGCTTACTTGTTGTACTTTTTTTTCAAAAGTATCAAGTAAGGGGGAGTAATTAAAGTTAAGAAGAACCTTCGTATCAGGTATGAGTAGAATCACTTTGAAGGTTTTGATACACGGACTTTAAAGTTTGCTCAGATTCTTACTCTTTGCACAAACAACATGTGGGATTAGCATATTAACCCATGTAAGCTTGAGCGTACCTTTGTGGTTGTTTGAGCTGGATATGTTGTAGTGTTGTCTACGAATTTTTCAACAAAAGTTAAAAAGAACACATCAAGACTCAGGGGAGAAGTTGAAGAATTCAAGAAATCAAGATACATCTGGTTAGTACTTAATTGTATATCTTTTGAATCCATATGTAAATTGGTTTTGTCACTAAAATTGACAAAGGGGGTGATTTTTAGGGCATTGTCCGGTCAAACCCACTAGCGCTGGTATGTCAAGCTAGTTGTCAGTTTTAGGTGTCAAAACACAATCTTGATTTAGCCTACTAGAGTTTAGATGTCGGAATTGGGATATAGACAAAGTAGTAGAGACCTTGAAGACGAAAACTGTGAAGACAAAGAAGACATCAATTATTCTTCATCGACAAAAGGTTAGTAGGAGTTATGACTATTATGGAAATTCTTTTATTCTACTTATTCTATCTTTCAAAATAGTCGACTATTTTAGTAGAGATACTAATAGTGATTGAGATCGTGTTCTTGTCTACATGACCATGTGTTATGTTGGTATTTGTTCCCACAAATACTAAGGTTACAAGAATGCATGAGATAGATTCGATACCATTTGTCCATAGCAATGGTTTGCTTGCAAATCACTTGTAGGATATGGGTGAATCTAAAGGAGTACTCTTGAGCAAGAGTCCAGTGGATTATAGCTGAGGGCGTCTAACACGTCTAAGTACTGGCCCAGCCCAGAACTTCCAGCGGATCCAGTTAAACCCTAATTCTGAACTAAGGCGGTTCACGAACCGGTTCGTGAACAGTGACTTTGGATTTTCTCCTGAGTTCCAATGCATCAATTTGTACACGTACATGTACGTGAACCACATATTCGATGTACCTGAAATCAGAAGGACGGTTTGCGAACCGTCCAAGGTGAATATTCTCTGGAATTTTCACACGGGTTAAACTCTGACTCCTTTATCTCTTAGTTGGACTTGGTTATCACGAAATAACTTTTGTGGTCCATCTAACGAATCTCAATGAGTCAATAAGATAAAGATTATCCATGGCATGTTGGATTTCTATCTTGAAGTGTTTTTGAGCTAACAAAACACTTGGCAGATAAATGTTTAATGAATTCTAATTGAGATAAATCTCTGCTTACTTGGTTTGCAAGTTAGGGTTTCCTAAACTTGTGGGACAAGTAACTTGTTGCTTTATTCCTAAGCAACCTATCTTATTGAGTGTTATAAATAGAGGGTTATGGGACGAAAAACCGCAAGCATCAAGCATACGTGAGATTTCTCTGTGGAATTGATCGTAAACTCTTTTCACTTCGGTGAATGCTTTTTGTGGTATAGTCATCCTCTATTAGGTAGCAGTTCCTCTGTGGGAATTACCTAACGACTATAAAGACTTCTCTTGAGAGTTGGGAAGCACAGGTAGGAGATTGAGACCTTAGTGGTTGAAATCGGAGGATCCTGTAACCTTGGTAACCTGATCACGTTCTTGTCTATTCTACGGTCCTTCTCTTATGATATAAGGTCATTCAAGAACTGATACGTTACACACAAGGTTGAAAGGAAGCAACACACGGCTGCACTCGGTTTTGTAAGATCTAGTTAGCTCCAGTTGTATAAGTTTCTTAAGTGATTCTTCGTTTACAACTGAGGTAGAGACAAGTTGGGCATAGTTTACTCGGTTTACTTGTCAGCCCCCGCTTGTAAGTAGATTTCCGTATTACCTGGAGTAATCCGAAGGAAGTCACTTTGTGTATGTCAAACTGATAGAGGACATTTCAAACATACAGTTGATAATTGAGGTTGCAAAGCCGGAATTATTGACACAAGCCTTTACGACGGTTAAAGCAACTCCCAGGCCTGTAAAGGACATCAGCTGGGGGAATCAAGTGCGTGACGATCTGTGGGGGATCTAGAGACGTATGGAGTGCGACAGTAGCCAATTCTCTTGGAGGGCTTGAGTTGGTCCCTGCTACATCCCAGACCGAAGTCTTATAGTAGGCTAGTGTTTGTAGACAGTTTGTACTGTGCGGTGTTCAATCTGGACGAGGTCCAGAGGTTTTTCTACAGGTTGTAGTTTCCTCGCTAAAAAAATCTCTGGTGTCTTGTGTGCTTTACTTTTCGCATTATATTCACTGATTATATAATTAAAGAAAACACAAGAAGTACGTTATTAATAACATGATCGTTGTCCCCAATCCATCCATTGGATTTACCAAGACCTTGTCTTGTGTCGGACTGATCCCTTGAGATCCATACTCAGGTTATACAGATTTGGATATTATTTTTGAGATCGTCCAGATCTGACCATAAGACTCACGAGCCCAAACAAAAAGTTGGTAGTATTTCGGTACCCCTGCTTTTTCACATGTAATACTTATGTGGCTCCAAGAGAGAATCTCTTTCCAATTTTTTATTGGATCTGGAGAATTTTGGAATATATCACATGTAATTTTTTCGATTCCAAAATTGAAAGTATTTTTCTTAGATTTTAGATAAATTAATATCCTTTTATTTTCTGAGAAGGGTTTATGAAAGAATTTATAACCCTTGTGTTTTGCTTTTGAAAAATATGAACAATTTTTAATAAAATAACGATTTTTAGCAAAGCTTTTATGGTTGTTATCCTATCGAACAAAATAATTTACATCTTGTTTGGGGAGAGCACAAGGGTATTACAAACTATTCCTCTTTGTAAGTTTTATCAATGTATGAGTTATCACACAATTGATCACGAATTATTATGTCCATGGGTTCTTCATAAAAGAGGGTGTTGATAGTAACATGATCTTGAAGTTTTGCATAAAAAGACGCTTCAGTCTCTCTACTAAGTTGATCACTATCTACTTCAGCATGTGCGTTTTCCTCTATGACCTTGTGTAGGTGATAAAGAGACTCTTCTTCTTTCCTAAGATATGTCTGAAAAGGCGAGGGTACCGAAAACACCACCAATCTTTTATTTTAGTCCACCTATAAGTCAAACCTTGAACGGTTTTTGTAATCAAGAACTCAAGAACAAGATCTCTTTCGTAACTGATTGATTCACACAAGGGAGTCAATACAAGATTCCGAAAGTCTATGTCAACAACCAAGTACGATACTTTAATTATAAATGAAAAGTCAAATATAATGCAGAAATAAAGTAAATTACACACAAGAATTTTTTTAACGAGGAAACTACAAACTCGTAGAAAAACCCCGGGACCTAGTCTAGTTCGAATACTGTTAAGAATTAAGCAGCCAACACACCTACTCTCAGATTTCGGACTAGTTGGTGCAGACAATATGACCCTAATACGACTATTAGTCACAAAGATTCCCCCTCGGTATTCTATGCCTCCAACCACATCAAGGTGGTCACGCACATGTACTCCCTTAAACATAACTCATGGTTATTAGACAATAGTACATACATCTCAATATGCTATAGTAACTACTAAATTAGCCTACTATTTTGAAAGATAGAATAAGTATAATAGAAGTAATTCCATATAAAGTTACAACTCTTACTAACCTTTTGTCAATGAAGAATAGATGATGTCTTCGTGATAAGCTTCGTCTTCAAGGTCTCAACTACCTAGTCTATACCCCAATTCCGAAATCTAGACTTTAGTATACCAAATCAAGAATTGTGTTTTGACATCTAAAACTGACAACTAGCTTGACATACCAACACTTATGGGTTTGACCGAGCACTGCTCTAATAAGGTGATAAGATGATGTTGCCACGAGTGGAAGAATTTTGTTTTGATTTGGAAGAACCACTCTAGGAGAGTTGCATTACGGAGCAAAAAACCCGACGTGAAGAGAAGAAGACTTTCACATTAACGTCAAGGTCAAGTTCCAAGCAACATGTGATGGTATAACAAGGAGAAAGGAACTCTCGAGTTCCTTAACCTCCATTTTTAACTTCACAAGAGTTCAAGTTCTTATGG
>JAJJMA010122425.1:17289-29227 GCA_023529015.1 Papaver nudicaule
CAAATATTTAATGAAAAACAGAGGATACCAAGTACACCACCAAATTTAAGTTCATAAATCTATTTTGATTGTTTTACTTGAACGATCTCACAAATATATACAAGTAATAACCTGCGATGAGTTATTTGTTAAAGAATCAAATTCCTACAAAGACAAGTCTTTGTAATCTCAAGGAGATGAATTGCAGTTACTTCAATTATATCAACCAGAGAAAATATAACGTGGAAGGTAAAGTAATACAAGACACCAGAAAGTTTGTTAACAAGGAAACCACAATCCAGCAGAAAAATCACGGGATCGTCCAGTTTGAACCAAAGTAATTTAACTCAGAAAACTCGGTGACTCGGTCGAACCCCTTGGAGTGATTAGTGAAAACCTCGGGGGAGGAAATCGGAAAAACTCGGTTGAAAAACTCGGATTGCAATTTAAAATTTATATAACCTATACTTTATTAAAATTGAAAATATAACACCAATAATAATTAAAAAAAATACTATTAAAACCAAATAAGTTCAACATACACACAATTAAAACTAAATGAGTTCAACTACACACAATTAAAAAAAAAAACTCGAAAACTCGGCCACGAGTTTTGTCTGAAACTCGGCTCAACTCGGAAAACTCGGCCGAGTAAATCGCCAAAATTCGGACTCAGCGATTTTTCACTAATCCCCTCGACCAAGTAGCGAGTAGCACGTACTCGTGATTTATTCGGCCGATTTTTCTTAGTTTAACTACACTGGTTTGAACACACACAGTATTAAGCCACTACAAACGCTAGCCTACTATCAAACTACGGACTAGAATGTAGTTGAGACCAAATTAAACCCTCCAACCAATTCAGTTACCGTTCTGCTTTTGCGTCTCTTGGCTCATGCAAGAATCTACGCACTTGATTCCCTTAGCTAACGTCCCTAAAGATTGCTCCATAGTCCTTCGTGAAGGCTAGCGCTACCCTTCATATTACATGGTGCTAGTTTTGTATTTCGTTTAGATTAATCAATCAAGGTTCAGGAAATCGAATCAATATTAATTACGACTTATGGATCTAGCCTAATTGATTTTACCTCACAACGTTGACGAATTCAACTTTAGGTTTAGTTCGTGATCGTTGCGTAACTCCTATGACTTAATCTTACCTAAAATACCCTTACAGAGTTTTTATCAAATCTTTATCTTGATGATTGATTGTTCTAGTACAATACAATCGTCCCAAGATACATGATCATGATGCTCAAATCCGATATGTGCTTCATGATCCTCCAGTGAAGTCTTTCAATAGTCGTAACCTAATAAAAGGTTTCGAGATGACGACCTGTCTGTGCAGGATACACAATAATATATAGAGGATACGAAATGTATCGGTACAGATGGTCATCTATTTATATTGACATCAAGGGAGGTCTAACTTAAAGATTAAGCGACATTTGAGTAGGGCTCAAGTAAGTTCATGAACAGAGATATCCACGACTCGCTGAAAAGTCACACCCAAACTTCTCGAACATCATAGAGCCAAAGTGGCTTAAGGTGGTGAAAAGGTTCACCTTGACTCATAAGAGGTTGTGCCAAAATATTGTCGACAAGAGGGGACAAACATAACTCAAAAGATTCCAATACTGGATGCCCTCCATCATCATGAATCAACAGAACCTGCAAAACATGATGAGATTTAGGCTCCCATTAAAAAGTAAAACAAACAGTTTCAACTAGGCTTAAAATCAAATAACTTAAGTTAAAAAAAAGGATAAAATTTTAAATCAGAATGCAAAGAATATGTGTAACTCTAACTAAGGATCATGGTGCAGAAAACCTAAATGAACAATATTAAGAGAATCACGATTGACTTGTTAATGATGAAAAGTATTAAGTCAGAGTTCTAAACTTAAGAGATTGAAGAAAAAATTTGTTTTTTTTTCTCTAACTGGGTTGACTCATTTATCCCCCGATTCAAAGAGCCTGCAAATTTTGCGACTTTCACTTGGAAAGTCTTGTGACATCATACAAATACTAGTTATTTATCTCCTCCGACCATTTTTCCTGTCAAATATATTGCCTCAATTGATGAATAAAAGAACATCGATCCAAATGAGAAGGATATGGACAACATCAAAGTTGGGCAAAATTCCTAAAAATGTAGGAGTATTATTTATTTCGTTGATTAAAATATTAAAAAAATTAATTCACAAATTTTGAACTTTATTATTTGTTTTCAACAAAATTAATTAAAAAAACTTATGTATTCAGCCCTCGGGGTGAACTTGCAAGTCTAGGAGCACTTGTAGTGGTATCCTCATCCCTATCTCTAAACCCATAAATGACCCACATTTGAAGAAAATGGTGAATTAACACCACACATTGGCTTCTCTATCCCTATCTCCATCCTTTAAATATTATAGAGTTCCTTCAAATCATCTCTATATTTGGAGAATGGATAGAGAACATCGATTCATTATTTTGACAACTCACCAAAAATTTCACACCATATTAAGACAATTAAGTTAATTAAGATAATTTCATTCATAATTAATAATTTTAATATTAGATTTTTTTTAATTAACATAAATTTATTCTAATTAATATTTTTAATTGCTAATACAATTATTAATAAATTTAAAAAACTAAAGGCTTAATATTACTAATTTTACTAACTTCGAGATGATCTTATCAAACATTTATGGGGCTTAAAGGGAATGCTTTAGATTCATGTTTTTAGTTTTATTAAGTGTGGTTATTAGTGTGTTAAGTGTTGTAATCTTATTAATTAATTGTCGAAACTTCATTATATATATGTTTTTGATTTTAGTTATGTTTTATTTTGCATATACTAGGATTGATTAAGAGCCTTAAGGTAATTTATGTCACTAATTATTGTCTAAATGATGTAGATAAGATAAAGGATAATAAAAAACAATAGTATAAAGATAGGGATAGAGATCACCAAAATGCGGAAAAACTTTTTAACACAATTCCCAAAAAATCAATCCTCAATAATAATTCCCTATTATAGAGGTGGGGATCGAGATACCACTATAAGTGCTCTAATCCATTATTAATCGAAGATATCAAGTATCCGTTCTAGAATTTCTATATCCAGGCTTTTGGATACCTTTGCGTTTCTCTCATGGGAACTAATTTGAAAGGAAATTTCCCCATGAGATAAATTATGTAGTACGATGTGCGCCCATTTTATCGCTATGCGTTCTTTGTGTTTGAGAGAGTGTAGTGTACTTGGATTGATAATCTTTTACCCCCTTATAAATTTCAATCGTTGTTGCCTACTATAATACCATCTCCTGCTTTTTCATAGTAGTAGTATTTTTGAGGGCCTAAAAACAAATGCTCATCGAAAGAATGTACCTAACCTAAGTTTGTCCTCACTACAGTCTTTTTCGTTGTGCTCTCATTTGGTAAACAAGTAACGTGAGGATATGGTTATTGGTTAGTACATAGGTGTCGATAGATAAGGTTTTAAGGTAAAGGAAGAAAAAATGGGTGATCGTGAATATTGCAGTACAATAGATAGTAGAACAAATCAGTAAGCTTCACTCCTAATTTCATCTTTCAAAATTACCCCAGGGCAAGTTAATTAAGCCACAACTACTTTACCTATAAAACGTTTTCGAATCGTGAAAGTTAACTAGTATTTTTTCAACGCATGAAAACGCCACCCAAGAATGGGGTCCTTAAAAATAAACTCAAAAAAATCTGATTTTTATATATATATTTTTTAATTTTTAAAGGGAAAACTCATATTATGAATCAGAATCAAGAGAACTACAAAAATTAGATGGAAGCCTAGCAACAACCTGGGCTCCTATCCCTATTCGAACGACAATCCCAATCCTATGAAAAAGAAAATCCCCCGCTATGACATTCTCATCATGGCTAGCCATATAATTGCGCGATCTCTTCAGAAACTCCACAATGTCACCACACAACTCCCCTAAAGTGGTAAAAGCTAGCACACCAAGACCAAATCCCTGAGCAGTACATTTCTCTAAGTACTTCGCCTTTTTACGATCGACAACATCATCAATTGCCTTGCCCGGAACAAAAGCGCTCACCCCAACACCTATAAACGGTGAAACAACTGTGATATCCATACACATATCATGCCCATTATCCCAGTTATACACCAAGATATCCGCAGGTCTCAAAGCTAATCATGTGTTTGAGAGGAACCCCAAATCAACCTCTTTCCTAGCTGGGACACCCGCACGATAATAAATATCAGCAAAGGTATCACGAACCAGGCCATGTCTATACTTGAGACCAATCCCACTTGAGCAATGCAAGGCATGGTCCCCAAAGATATCCATTTCCCTACCACAACTGGTGCAAGTGTCTCCTTCTTCGAAAAGAGGGATGCCGAGCCTAAAACGCAAGATAGCCCTAAAATGTCGTGGCCCAAGTTTTTGATTGAACCCAGCAATTAGAATAGCCAACAAATGGTCTTGCGCATGTTTGATCATGTTACTCTGCCACAGGGATGAATCTCGCTCCGTCATAACAAACCGATTAGGTAAATCACTCTTCACTGCATCAAAGTATTTGATTGTCAAGGAAGATAGCCCTAAAATGTCGAGGCCCAAGTTTTTGATTGAACCCAGCAATCAGAATAACCAACAAATGGTCTTGCGCAGGTTTGATCCTGTTACTCTGCCACAGGGATGAATCCCGCTCCGTCACAACAAACCGATTAGGTAAATCACTCTTCACTGCATCAAAGTATTTGATTGCCAAGGAACTCATAGACTGAGGGGTAATATCATCAATGCATAGTGAAGAAATTCTCAATACCACATACCTGTTTGTATAGGTTAAGTGCACAATAAAAACTTGGGCTCAAACCAGATACACCAGAATGCCTCAAAATATTCTCATGCTGAGCCTTCGCCTAGAAACAAGATGCCAAATAACAGTACTGCATGGTGTCCTCCATGGTATAGACACCTAGACCACCATACTTGATTATAAGAGTCGCAAGTCTTTGCTGAAGGAGACCGAAACCCGGCCCGTCTCCTGCAACAAGATGTCTAAGGAACTATTTGAGATGATTATCAAAAATCACTTGTGCCTCCCCCAAGTATTCAGGCTTAGTCGTTCTCATAACAAAGTATAACCTAGAGACACCAGAACAATTCCTCAGCAACAAAAGCTCTCATTGTGGATCTTTGAGCTTCTGTATAGCATCGATCAAGTCCGTGGTCTTATGAACCCTATTAACCACCAAATTTTTGCAAAACTCGGGGCTCAGGCTAACAGGACCTCCCAACAGCTTAACCCCTTCCACTGGCCGGCATATGAGAGGTGGAAAAACACCCTCAACCAAACCTCTGTAGGCCAGAAAAGTTCGGTCTTCGAGACATTAAGATGCAACCCCAAAGAAACACCTTCTTGCTGAATAATGTTCAAGGCTTTAGCCACTTCCAACGTGTCCCCAATCAAGGTCTCAATTTTTTTTCCCGATCGGCAACTTAAGAGGTACATTGAAAGGCTTACCAGAAGTAAGCAAGGTGAGCTGTAGGAGCTAACATAACCCAACACAAAGGAAAACGCTATAAACCCTTACAAACAACTAATCGAACAAGCGAAGAATTAAAATTGCAATGAAATTGTCCCAATTCCCATTATAAAGTCTAGGTTGACATCACTGATCTCCAGTGAGTTCTTTTTCCAGTAGTAAGCTTGGATTTTAACTTGAGTGATGACCTCTTGTTCGACTGAAGTCTCATTCTAAAAAAATATTATTGTTCCTGCATTTCCTAATGGACCAACATATAGCGGATGGTAAAATTGGCCAAAGAGCCATCCGAGTGAGTGAATAATCTGGTTCCCCAACCCTTAATAATAGCATCAATGCAGTTTGGCGGTGGGCCAATAAATCTTACAACATTCTTGAAGTGTTTCCAAATTCGCACCGCGAAATTGCAGTGAAACAAAAGGTGTTCCGCCGATTCACACGATTTACGGTAAAATAAGCAGCCATTCACTAATAACTTACCTTTTCTATAAAGAGTATCCATAGTTATGAGTTTCTTATGATAAAATAACCGTTACAAAAATCAAAATTTTTGAGGCCAAGACCTTGACCAAATGCTGAGATGAAGGATCAACAAAGATTGTTCGTTTTCTAACATGGAATAACAAAATTTGACGGTAAAGATGCATGACCTATCGATGCTCCATTTTAAAATGTCTGAATCGATACCCAAATTCGCCCCCTGCAAGAATCACTGTCATAGAGCACACTTCGGAGATTTGGAGATGGGAAAGCTGATAAGAACCTAGAAGGATTCTTATTTAGAGGATAAACAGAAGGAAGTCGTAATAAAGTTTATTAAAGCAAACTATAAAATCCTTCCCTGATTTTCTTTGAAGATTTGTGTACAAGACTGAACTTCCAAAACAAACTCTAAATTATAAAGGGAAACTACACATATTGCAAGAAACTAATAACCTACGACCCAAGAAAGAACCACTTCCTAAATTACCTACAACCATCTACCTTAACTTGCCATATTCTGACCTCCAGGTAAGGACATGCCCTTGGTTTAATGTTGTTTCGTATCATTCCTACCTCCTTAAGTACCTCATTGTCCTCAAGGATTGTAACTAACAGTGACGACATCGGTTTTTCATCAACTTTAGCAGGGAACTCATTAGACACTTTAAAGCTCGGTGTTACAGCCTTCTTCAAGTTCGATACATGAAAAACTGGATGTATTTTTGATCCTTCAGGTAGTAACAACCTATAAGCTACCTTGCCAATGCACTCAAGAATCTTGTATGGACCAAAGAAACATGCGGATAACTTTTTAGAGGGCCTGCGAACAGTTGAAGTTTGACGATAGGGTTAAAGCTTCAAATACACATATTCTCCTTCTTGAAACTCAATTGCAAGACGCCTTTTATCCGCATATTGCTTCATCCGGTTTTGAGCGACCTGTGAATTCTTCTTCAAAACAGCCAACATTTGATTCCGTTATACAAGAGCTTCATCTAAATTGGTGTTCTTAGCTTCTCCAGGAATATAGTTGTTAAGAGTAAGATGAGGCACCCCATAAAGTGATTCAAATGGTATAACTTTTGTCGATGTATGATACGTTGTTTTGTACCAATATTTAGCCTATGACTACCACAATGGCCATGTTTCTTGGTTTGTCATTAATAAAACATCTCAAAAAAGCTTTTAAACATCTATTAACAACTTCAGTTTGTCCGTCGGTTTGTGGATGGTATGAAGAACTGAGCTTGAGTTGAGTGCTTTGCAATTTTGAATAACTCTTGTCAAAACGGCTTATGAATGCATCATCTCTATATGATATGATAGTTTTTGGAAAACCATGAAGCTTAACCACAAAATCCATGAAATGTTGAGCTACAGTGGCAGCTGTGTAAGGATGCTTTAAAGCGACGAAATGGGTAGGGCTATACATGGATCCAATACTTCTAGGCTATACATGTTTTTTTACAACAATGTCGGTTATATTGAACTACTACTGCGGAGCACATGATGTGTAGGATTGGCTGTCCTACGCTTACATGGTTCCTGTGCCTAAGGGTCCGCTGCTGCTTGACCTTCTGTATTCCTGTGGTAGTTCTGCGCTCTTAAGGGAGACATATGAAATATGACACCCACAATCTGCCCTTTTTATATGAACCTCGGGAAGATTGATTGCTGAGGAAATGCTGCTCTTCTAATGCTTCTGTGGATGATCTTTTGTATTCTGGCGTGTGTTGGTGGCGATTCGTTCCTTAGTCGGTTGTTGTGGATGGTTCCGATGTGCGCTGGTGGCTGTTTGTGCTTAGTCGGTTTCTGCGGTTGGTTTTGATGTGCGGTGGTGGCGGTTCGTTCCTTAGTCGATTGCTGCGGATGGTTCTGACGTGCGTTAGTGGCGTGACTGACCTTTCTTCTTCTTCGCGGTTGTGCTTTGCTGGTGGTTGTTGATGATGTGTGGCGTCATTTCGTGTGGCGAGGGTAATATTGAGTTTTCACTGAAAATCTTGAAGTTATAAATTGCTCGTGTGAAGCAGTTGTTTCATCATCTCTTCCACGATTTTTTTTTTTTTTACTTTCTTTGATTTATTATGTCTTCATTTCTTCTGGGATGGCTTGTGATAAGGCTGCTGCTGCTGCTGTTCATGACTCTTCAAAGAGAAAGAAAGGTTTTTGTTTCACTCTTACTTCTGCTTCTTCTGTCTATTCTGGTTCCTTGTCCGCTCGTGTAGGTCGTTGAGTTGATGCCGTTGTCTGGAATGCACATTTTACGTTGCCCTTTTTGAGTATGTTGATGGTCGTTCTCCCACTCGAAATTCCTATCCTGCGTCTGCGGTGCTGCATCCGGTTCCCCTGCGCTTCCGGATGATTCATTTTGTTGTCATGCTCTGTCTCCAATGTCTTCGTGGATGCCTCTGAAGTGTGCACCGTTTCTCCTGCAACTTCTCGCCGTTCACTCCAAAAGAGTATCTGGGTACTTAATAAGCAACATACTTGTCTGCGAAACAAGTATGAAGTCCTTCTTCGACGGGAGTTATCCGATGTTGATGCTGTTGATTATGCTTTCGAAGTCTTTTCCGGCACTGTTGACGATGATCCGTTTTCTATGAATGTCGATGGTCCTATCTTTCTAGCGTGGACCGCATGCTGATTGAATCAAATCACGATTACGCTATTGCTTTTGATGCTTGTCGTGATCTTTATTCCCGCTGGGTAGCAGTCTTGCACCGCTTGTTTGTTCTTCAAAGAGCGCTGCTTGCGCTTTCAAAGATGTAATCCTGTAAAAATAGAAAAGGTTTCAAAAGTTTTTTGAATTATTATCATACAATTGCTCCGTTGTTTATCCTATAGTCTGTCTTCAGACATGCACGTGTCTTTTTACGGCATTCGCATAGTCGAATGCATGTCGTTCTTTTATCCTGCTTCATTCAATAAGGGAGTAGCGACTTCCCACTAGATGACATTCGAGAGACAGTCTTCGGATCATTTTTGCCCGGAAAATAAATTAAAATTATATGCCCCATCCCCCATATTGCCAATTAGAGGGCTTCCGATTAAGCATCTTACTAATTCATTCTAGCGCAGGCTTGCTCCTCTCCCTTCTTGCGTGATTATTCTTTCCGTAATGATCTCCGTTAATGCCTTAATACTTGCTGACCGTTCCTTTGATTCTCTTGCAATTTTCTCTAATTTCCTTATCACTGCGTCTAGTTTGATTTCTAGTATTTCTCTTCTGACTGTTACTCGACTACTGGCTTCCCTTGATTCATTCTTGATTACGTTGCACTTTCTTTTTACTTCTGATTTATGTGTGCACTTTTGATTTTTCTTTGCGAATTTTGTAGTTGCGCCGAAGCTCATTCCTTCCTTTTTGCTGACGATTTTCTGCAGATACATGCTTCGGGTTTTGATTTGAAGAAGGTTTAAGTTTTGCGTGAGCTATTGGATTTGTACGTGACCAACAACCGAATTTAGGTCGCATGCAACAACTCTCACTGGCTTCCATGAAACTTATTATGCGGCTTTCAACGTAGCTTGGACGAGCAGTTTTAGGTTTTCCTAGTTTTGTGATTTTCTTGGTGTGGTTTGTTGGTTAAACGATTTTCTGAGGGATATGACACCAGTTTGGAATTGATCCGCAGGATGATGCTAATGGTTAGCAGAACTGCGTGCCCTTTCAATGCAGACGACTGATGCACTAAAAATGAAAGATATGCATACTACTACCTCCGAAATTGGAGCTACACCCAAAAGTTTTTCAAGGTTACGCCAAGCAAATACTTTCGCAAGCAAGCTTTAAGGCCATACCTACGCGTTTTTCGGAGGCAGATTCTAGCTACGAAAAATGAATGAAGGTGCGAGTTTTTTGAAAAATCTTTTTCCTATATGATGCAATGAAAGGAGTGGCGATTTTGTGAAAACTTTTTTTTTCTTCTTCTCTTTTTGAAAACAATGCTAAGTAAACTTTTTTGTGATGTATGGTTGAGTTTTCACGAGTGTGTTCCTCTGAGAAAAGAATTCTCATCACAACTTCTCTTGCCGTGATCAGTCGGGAAAAAATGGAAGGAAAAACGAAAATCTTGTAAATGGATATCGTAAATGACCGAAATGTAAATGTGATGAATGGGAAATGTGGACATGTTCTTGTTTGCATAATATCACGAAGGAAAGCGGTAAAGGTGATGGAAATGTAAAGAGCTGAATGTAAATGACTGAATGTAAAGAGCTGAAATGTAAATGACTGAAATGTAAAGAGATGAATGTAAATGACTGAAATGTATAGATGAACTATAAAGAACTCGATAAAACGGCAAAAGACAACTAAGGAAACAAGTTTCTCCCGATTGCAAAAGGTAAAGTCGATCCCCTTAGTCGGCGTCAAAATGTAGCTACTAGAAATTTACTAGGCTAAACTACCCCGAACTATTTCTACTCATGTGCACTAAACTGTGTCAAATGACATTTCTCCTCTAAAGGGGGTCTATGCGCTAGGCAAGCACACCACCAGTCCAACCACTGGATATAGCTGGAATCCGATCTCCCAATTGACCGAGTGAAAATCAACCTTCTGGATTCTTCGTTAAGGGAAGAAGATTCATATTTATAGAGATCACTGAGGACAAACCCCTCAGTGATCAAGTACTTCTAGGCGTACATGTTTTCTTACAACTATGTCAGTTACATTGGACTACTACTGTGAAGCGGAGGATGCGTAGGATTGGTTGTCCTACGCTTACATGGTTCTTGTGCCTAGGGGTCCGCTGCTGCGCGGCCATTTGTATTCCTGCGGTGGTTCTGCGCTCTTAAGGGAGACATATGAAATATGACACCCACACTTGCTATCCATCCTAGTTCCGTTGCCTTTTGAAACATTAAATTAAGAGCTTCCGACATAATAAGAAAAGAAAAGGAGAAAACTGACCCCCCTATCTCAGACCCTTCTAGTGGTAAAATTTCTTAACTCCCTTGAAATGTAAGGGAGTACAAAGTGCTTGACAGCAATTCAGTGAAGTAACGAATAAGAAACTGCGTACAGACAAAAATAAATTGTGCGAAAAATATAAAATAATAACGTTTTTTTTTTTTTTTTTTTTAATAAATATTAATTTATTAATCATCATCAACTGAAAGAAGCTTACAAGAGTTGGATGGGAGTCTCGCAACAAGCTGCGCTCCAATCCCTTTCTGAACAACAATACCTAGTCTATGGAAAAGAAATTCTCCAACCTTGACATAAGCGTCATGACTAGCCATATAATTTTGTAGCCTCTTCAGGAAATCTATCGTATCACTACCCAACTCACCCAAAGTGGTGAAGGCGAGGATGCCAAGCCCGACACCATTAGCTGAACACTTATCTAAATATTTTATCTTTTTCTTATCTACAGCATTAGTAATAGCCTGACCAGGGATAAAAGCACGAACCCCATTGCCCGTAAGAGGCGAGACACCAGTTACATCCAAACACATATCACGACCATTATCCCAATTGTAAACTAGGATGTCCGCAGGTCTCAAGGCCAAACCATCATCAGACTGAAAGCCCAAATCCACTTCCTTCCTTGCTGGGACTCCGGCACGATAGCACATGTCAGCAAAGGTGTCACGAATGAGGTCGTGACGATACTTTAGACCAATCCCTTTGGTACAGTGAACTGCATGGTCACCAAAGATGTCCATCACTCTGCCACAAGCGGAACATAAATCACCCTCTTTGAAAAGAGGGATGCCCAGTCTATAGCACACAACCGACCTAAAATGTCTGGGCCCAATATGTTGATTCAAACCATCTATAGGTACAGCCAGTAAGTAATCTTGAGCATGTTTGATCTTGCTACATTGCCAAAGAACAGCATCACGTGTGGACAAATCAAAGCTAGATGGTATTTTCTTCACCACTGCATCGAAATATGTAACCGCCAGGGAACTCATGGAAAT
>JAJJMA010122446.1:0-19519 GCA_023529015.1 Papaver nudicaule
AATCTTGTGGCGCCATGAATATGGCGCCATGGCCCATGGCCGTGTTTTGGACAGGCCATGTATCTTGTGGCGCCGTGAATATGGCGCCATGGCCTTTTGGCCAGGCCAGCTAGGCCAATCTTTGTGGTGCCATGCTATGTGGCGTTATGGCTTTGGCATCTGGCCAAGCTTAGCTTTGCGGCATCCTGTGCCTTAGTCGTGGTGTGCGTGCTTACGCTACAACCCTTTTGAAGTCATGGCATGTTTATCCATGGTACGTTAGACCATCCTGAACTTGGGATTAGGTCCGCTTAGGCCTGTTTAGGCTGGTGTATGCTTCTCAGAGAGCTACGGACCGGCCTGGAGCTTCAATATTCCGAGGTTTGCACCAAGACTCATGCGTTGAGTCGTATTTAAGAGGAAATCCATGAGGATGCGTCTCTGTTGATCTTTCACCGTGTACCATCAAGCGAGGTCTGGCTCTGAGCTGATCGATGGGTTTAATATGTTGGTGAGATCGTTAGTACTGCTCTATGATATTACCCTCCCCTCGGAGTTATAAGAGAGAGCTCATAGAGAGTTTATTTGGCTCATGGAATGGGTTGCACTCCGAGCTATAGAGATGAGTCTGAATAGGCGATTGCCTTTAATAAGGCATGGTTTCGAGAGTGTTTTGACAATCTTGTCCCTCTCTCATTTTTCACCATCTACAGTACCATTGAGAGGTAAATTAGTACCAACAAAAAAATTGTTAATGTTAGCAGTGGAGGATTAAAAGCTTTACAGAAAATGGTATGAGATTTGGTGAGTTTCTTCTTCTCCAGTTCGAAATTTTCGTCTCCGTAAATGGTCGAGATTATTGCAGAAGGCGAAGAAGAGATTTAGGGAGATGTATGACCTGAGGTATTATGGTAAAGCTCAAGAGCGGATTATCAAGGAAATAAATCCAGTATATGAATTGATTCCTAATTTTTTCTTTGAAGAAAAATTTTCTTCTACGGTTTTGCTTGATGAGCTTCAGAAATTAGGTCTACCGGCAAACCAAATTCAGAATGATTTTATCGAAAACAACAACGACGACGACGAGGTTATTTCTGATTGAGCTTCTTCATTCTCAGATTCCGAAAGTTTCTTCAACAAATAAAATTTTATTCACTGACTTACATCTGGATACATCTGAGGTAGTTTGTACAAAATTCGTTGGATATAACGATGACGAAGAAGATGTGGATTCAATGGAGCTTCTTAATTCTCAATCTCAGAAAGCTTCAGCACCTATTGTTCATGGCTTCACGGGAATAAATCAAGTTTTCTACAGAGAAGTTTCAACAGGATTCATCAGAGATAATGTTCTAATTCATTGTAATGTTTCTAAAATTTTTGATCCTGGAACTGTTGAAACAAAATCAATTCATATGATTACTGCTAATGACTTCACCAGAATAGATAAGTCCATTATTCTGAAGAAGGATTTCAGTACTGGAGCTGTTGGTTCTACTGCCAGTTCAATGTCCTATCTATGTGAGAAGTTATTATACTATCAGCCAGAATTTGTTGTTGAGGCTGGAAATGATGATGATGAGGGTCAGTTGATGATTGAAAATAAATTGTTGTTGGAGGTTGGTTGTGCTATAATTCTCCCTAAAGCTTTCATGCAGTAGTGGTTGACTATTTTGTGGTTGTTTTTGATGCCTACATTCTATGGGATAGATATTCATAAGTTCTGAAACATGAAGGTTGGAAAGGATGTACAGATGCAGGAAATTTTTGGTGTGTTGATTATTCTCTGGTTAGGTTACCAGAAATTTTTCTCACTATTGTTGAAGCCAAATCTCGGTGGCAGTTGCAGTATGGTTTGCAGGACAGGATTGCAATTCCAGATTTTGGCTCATTTGATGTTTCACAGACTCATTTGGTGAGTTTTCAGGAGCTTGTTGCAACTGGTGTTAGTGGTGATGGTGGTCAACTGTTGGGTACTTCACATGCTTTCACCACTAGTTACTTCAATTTGGTTAGGCTGATTTTTCTATCCTTGTGCCTTGATCCACATGAAATTTGGTGCTGCCAATTTTATCTTGTGCATAGGCCAATGAAGAGTTCTAGTTGGCCACCTTATCTCACAACTGTACAGAATTCTTTGGGATGTCCAACAGTGGAAGTTCTCCAGGTATTTCTATGTTTCGCCAGGATTTTTCTCTACTCCTTGTATCTTGTTCGGCACAAACATATATATGCTATATGCACTGGTTGTGTTTGGTGTATCACCCAACAAGTGACTATTGTCAGAGGTGGAGTTCATTGCATCAATCAAGGAAGTGTTATAACTGGTCAAACTCTCTTGCAAGTCTGAAGCATGTTCACTGTATTAATTTGGGGGTTCTTTCATTTTTGAGCTTCTACATAATACTTGTTTTCTTTGGGCCTTTCTATCATATCCAATTAGAGAGTTTTCAGGATATACAGGAGTTTCTATCACATACTGCTACTTCTATACTTCCTAGTTCCATTGAACTACAGTTTTGGGGTCTCTTGCTTTGTGTGTGGTGGTTCTACAAGGGTCCAGGCAAGCTGGTGGATGACAGTCAGCTATTGTTGAAGGTGGGTTTTGGTATAGCTCATACTGCAGCTTTCATACCAGCAACTCCAGTGTCGACCCTAGTGATTCAAACACTGCGTTTTTCTCCTTGTTACAATCAAGTAGGGGATGGGGATAGTGATATAAGCTATTGAGTGATGGGTTAGAGAGAGGAGGACTTTATTTGGTGCTCTTTCCAGTTAATTGTGTCTGTCAATTGGCACCTAGTGGGAGCAATCATTTTTTCTCCTGGTTTGGTTGGTTCTTGCATCTACTGGTGACACAAACTGAGAGACCAACTGAACTAAAGCAATACATTTAGTGGAAGATAAAGGTGATACCAACTCAGAGCCGCAATGCAGCAACAACTACAGAAAGTTGTATTGTTGAGTTACAGGTGGACATTACATTGCATACTATTGAGAGTGAGTTGTATTGCTCACTTGTTGTTGATGGGTACTGCACTGGGAATAGCCAACAATTTTTGGAGCTACTACAAATTCCCATTTCTATTGGCACATCCATACAGGTGGTGGGTATTTACTCTCTCCAGTTCATTCATTATTTACTTCCATATTACAGTCGAGTGTGGAGTTGGGAATGTCAGGCACAAGCCATTATTCAGATGTTGACGGATTACTTGAAGTGGAAGTTCAAGGTAGGTGAAATGCATCTTGATTTCACAACAGTTGATGTGCTAGGGAGTTTGGAGACCATGATTGCACTTAGATATCTTATTCAGCGGGACAGATATGAAGGATTAGGAGGATATCTAGTTATATGCAGGGGGAGTCAAATTGAAATGGTGTTGATAGGGATGAACTTCCTGAGATGGAAATTCAAGTGGTACTCATCTAGTTTCTGGGAATTCAGAGTGTTATCTTCTGTTGAAGGGTGTAGGAGTATAGTCAACTGGATTTTTACAAGTTTACCTGTCTCTGTTTGTTTCATCCTCATAGACATGACTGACAGTTGGATAGATATGTTGCTCACCATTGAGATCATACATCAGTTGGTTCATCCAGAGTGGAAATGCACATTTCACTGTACCAGATTATGGAGTTCAGGAATTGGTACTATTACCTACAGACTATTGAAGCAATTTTGGCCTACCATATTCTGTGTGTCAGTACACTTGAAGGGGACTGATACTAAATTGCTTCAAGGGAGTGTTTTGTTTTTGCAAGTGCCAGTTCCAGCTGAATGTATTCAAAGGGCAGTATTGTTGATTTTTCCTGCAGTGGTGCATCTGCAACAAGCCAAGCTATGTAGCACACCAGGCAAAAGACAACCATCATCAGCAAGGGAGTTGGCTAAACACCATGACTGGTTTTTCTTTTCTATTCTGGGCACAATTTCATCTCAGGAGTGCAAGCAACTCACTGTGTAATATGCATCAACTAGGAGTGGTGCCAAAGTGAGGTTACTGGAGTTAGGTACATTAGCTGTTGCAGAACCTGGTGAGCAGTATCCATCTATACATACAAGAGGTGTTGTTTGTGTACCCTGTAATCCAACAATACCAAGACAAGACATATTGCTCACCAAGTACAGTGCACTTCACCACTCATTGGGCTCTGAAGTTAGTGGGCCTCTACATCTCTCTATGCAGCTGCCTAGTTTTATCTTTTGGGCCTTGCGTTTGGTGTTCCATTGTACAATTCTGCTCAAGAGACGACTGTGTGGGCTTGGAACTGTGTACTCGTTCTCTATCATCCTTGAGGACAAGGATTGTTTCAAGGGGGAGGGAATGTCATATACCCAAGGGGTAGTAGAGTGGTGTGTCAACCCTTATCTGTTTAGGTTAGCCCTTATCGTTGTCTGTGGGCTAGTCTTAGCGATTCTTTCTGTTAGGCCATTCCTAGCCGTTGGCGGTGGAGGGTATTTAGCCTCACGGTCTCTTTCATTTTGGATTATGATGTATTTTGTATGAACTTTACTTACGATTTCACTGCCTCAGAGCAGCATATACGACGATTACGACGACTTTACGATGAATTACGATTTTATTCATGAAATTGACCTTGTAATTGTACCTAGTACAATTACAAGATGACAAGCCTTCCACTAGCAAGTCTGCTTAATAAAGCTAGTTTCCCATAGTTAGTCTATATTCTTCCATAATAAATAAGAATAGTTGATTCCTTCTGAGAACTTGTTCTTACTTTTGCCTAAGGAATAAAAACTATATCTAGAAGTAGTTTGTTTTTTCATGCTTTTTAGAGTTTTTCAGCATGTACTACTTTATTTCATTAATAAAAGTTCTTTTAGATGATTATTAATGATGTTTGCAATACTTGATTTGTCTACCTCAATCTTATTGCAACACATAGCTCTTTCCATTACCTCGGTAGTGATGCAAAGTTATGTCTATTACAAAAGTTAAGCTTTTTCTCACGATCAAGAAACTTTTGATTGTATGATTTTTAGGGTTTTCACAAACTCGGAATCATATACTTTTTTCCAAAAATCTGGCTAAGGGAAAGAGATTATAAACAAAGGTATATTGGATAACATTAAATTGTTTTGTCCATGTTAGGCTTTGTAAGTTGTTCTTTATTGAATAACACCACATGGGGGAGAGTTCTTAACTGAGCTTGCGCTTAATAACAAATCTTTTTGGGGAGCGTGGATGTGGAATATTAGAAGAAAAGTGTGTCTATATTTCTCCAAAGATGAATCAACTTAGAGATCATCGTCCTGATTTCCTAGGTATATCATCTTAAACTTGGTATGCGAGTACTTAGCTTAACATATTTCATAGGTTTATGAAACCCTAGTCTCAAACTACTTTGTCATATTTTTGTGACAAATAGGGGGAGAATACATATGGTTCTTGTTCTTGTGGTTCATAACCATAGTGGGAGAACATCATGTGCTTACTTGCTGTACTTTTTTAAAGAATCAAGTAAGGGAGAGTAATTTAAGTTAAGAAGAAGCTTCGTATCAGGTATGAGTAGAATCACTTTAAAGGTTTTGATACACGGACCTTAAAGTTTGCTCAGATTCTTACTCTTTGCACAAACAACATGTGGGATTAGCATATTAACCCATGTAAGCTTAAGCATACCTTTGTGGTTGTTTGAGCTGGATATGTTGTAGGTGTTGTCTACGAATTCATCAACAAGAGTTAAAAGAACACATCAAGACTCAAGGGAGAAGTTGAAGAATTCAAGACTCAAGATACATATGGTTAGTACTTAATTGTATATCTTTTGAATCCATATGTAAATTGGTTTTGTCACTAAAAATTGACAAAGGGGGAGATTGTTAGGGCATTGTCCGGTCAAACCCACTAGCGTTGGTATGTCAAGCTAGTTGTCAGTTTTAGGTGTCAAAACTCAATCTTGATTTAGCCTACTAGAGTTTAAATTTCGGAATTGGGATATAGACAAAGTAGTAGAGACCTTGAAGAAGAAGACCTTGAAGACAAAGAAGACACCAATTATTCTTCATCGACAAAGGGTTAGTAGGAGTTATGACTATTATGAAAAAATTTATATTCTACTTATTCTATCTTTCGAAATAGTCAGCTACTTTAGTAGAGATACTAATAGCGATTGAGATCGTGTTCTTGTCAACATGACCATGTGTTATGTTGGTATTTGTTCCCACGAATACTGAGTTTACAAAAATGCAAGTAGTACGTTATTAATAACCTGATCGTTGTCCCCAATCCATCCATTGGATTTACCAAGACTATGTCTTGTGTTGGACTGATCCCTTGAGATCCAAACTCAGGTTATACAGATTTGGATATTGATTTTTGAAATCGTCCAGATATGACCATAAGACTCACGAGTCCAAACGAAAAGTTGGTAGTATTTCAGTACTCTTGCTATCTTCTTCTCATATCGCTTTATAGCACCCCGAGTTTTAGAATACTCGTTGCCCAGTAAACTTGGTGCTTCGTAATCCGTGTTCGGACCCATATTTCAGAAGACCCGTCAGAATATTTTTAGTTCTTTATTCTCACTACATCATCTCGTTTTTCTACTCCCAAATGTCTTCAAAATTGTCCCCAAAATGAAAATTCCGAATCGATTTTGATGGTGTAGAAAAACATTTGGGATTGTTCCTGTTATTTTGGTTCGGAATTTTTAGCGTGGTAATAGCGAGGGAACCAAAATAATAGCGAGGGAATCAAAATTTTGGGATTTTTCCTGTTATTTTGAATCCCAAATAAAAACCAATGCAAATATTATTTTGGTTCTGTTATTTTGATGCAAAATAATACCCGTGCTACTCACTTGGGGTGGCCAACCATGCTACTCACCGGGTAAGATGATTGTTCCTGTTATTGAGTGGCGGGGCGGATTAAAATGAAAGTAATTCAATCAAATGAATTGTTGTCAGTAACCTATATTTGATATCCTTCTAAGATATGATAAAAATAAAATATAATCGTCAAATAAGATAACAGATCCAGCAAAGCAAGCTCCCAGTTCACAGGGAAATTTGTTTCTTGCTAAGAATTCTTATCATTTGGAAAGCTGCGAGGGGTGACATTGCCAAACATGCACGTTTAAAAATATTTTAACCTACACAAACTAATAACAATGCCATTTGTGAGAGTCGAACCCACAACTACATGGTTGAGAACCATGCGCTCTTTCATTTGAGCTAAGACATCAAGTACAACTTTCATGTGAGCTAAAACACAGGGCATCAGTCAGCTAATAATGCATGTACTTTAAAAAGATGAACCAATATCTGATGTGAAACAACTTAGGGTATGAAAACTGATTAAATTGCAGCTGAAACACTAAACTCTAGTGTGAAAGAACTTGGGCTGCCATAAAGTTATTCCTATGTGCACCTATTATCAAAAATATCTATAAATTTCTAATCCGATTATAATGAGTAATCCAGTGAAAATGTTTTCCGACACCAAACTTAAACATTCAACAATTAGTATAGCACCCAAGTTAACATACCATAAGACTCTTGTCATCAATCACAGGAAGTAGATCACATTGATAAGACACAATAAGAGAACCCTTTGAGTGAAGGTATCAAAGAATTAGCATACTATGAGTGTTGAATAACAAATTTCTGACATAAGTATCATACCTCCATTAGAAGTGACATTTCATCCTTCCAATATCTAGCCCGTCACCGGTGTGTAAATTTTTCTGATTAACTAAATTGTGTGTGACAACTGGAGTTTGATATAATTACTGGTGCAAGTAATGTAATCTTTTTGACAAATACATTTTTAGCACTTATAGATAAAGAGTATTTGTATCTAAGTGCAGATCAATGGTGCCCTCTTTTCTATTAGACCTCATTATGTGGATACCAATTCCCATATATCACAGTACACCCAACTTGCCATCTGCATTAACATTATCTGAATACCCAATTTTAACCCAGGCATCACCATCATAACGACTAAAATGAAAACATTAAAATAACAAATAAAATGGGATGAAGATGAGTATACAAAGAGGTATTAGCATGGTAGAGAATAGAGTATAAAAAATATCATTCAAAAATCAGTCGCAAATGTTAACACATTAGAGTAGAAAAGAGATTTACCTGGGAATGAGAGATTACCATTCCGTGACTAACGCCATTTCGTCCGCTGTAATTATTGATAGCCCAGCTGCATTTGCAACCCAGAACACACTACTCATGATACATTTTGACAATGTCAAATCAAATATGTATGTGTGTCATATGTGGAGAAAGTAATTGAACTAATTACTCGAGCATTAGATCACTGTCAAACCTTAGACAACAACATAAACACACTTGCAACATAACAAAGCTGAAAAGACAGCTACAACCGACATAACAATACCAACTTGAAATCCAAAAGACTCTATAATTCAGCTTTGACACTGTCTTAACTCTTTTCCATTAGAAAAATATAAAAACAAAAAAATATATATTACCTGAAATGCATAAATCTAATACTGGGAGCATAGACTTACAATCGAGACAATACACATGGTTCGTCAGTGCATTATTGTTTGTAGTTGTCTGATTTGCTAGTAAAAGAGGTTAGAATTCGACGAAAGAAACTGCACAGGTGCACATTAATGCTGTAGCATACGTGTTTCATAGGGGTGTCTGTGTACTGGATATCTCATAACCAAAGGTACAGCGGTTTATCAAGCACAAAATCTCCATCAACCCCACAAAGCAGAGATATTAGTGTTATAAGCGCATTGGTGCATACCCCAACAAAATGTCCAAGACCAACGGGTACAATTTAAAAAACCACCATTCAAGGGTTTCAACAAAAAAATACCAGCAAAAGCTCACCTGTTTTGGCATGAGTCTAACATTAAATCATGATCCTGAATTATTCTCCCTTGTTGAGATAAGAATAACCTCAGAATAGTGAAACACTGCATGAGGAAAGAAATCGGTAGAAAACTGAAAATTTCAACAATTTCAACTATGAAAACCGAAGGAAAAACATAAAAACCCACGACCACCTCATATCCAAAGTCGTTGCTCTAACAGGTATTAGAAGAAAAATAGAACTTGATGTACTTGTTAGCATACCAAAAAACTTCGACAGGCCACACATAAGCTTGCTTACAAAGTTGCGCCTATTGAACACCACCTCGTGCCTATGCAGTCAGTTCATTCTTCCTTTCACGTTCAGAACAACATATCAGTCATATTAGACATCTCGTATTCATTCCACTGATGAAGGTAGCTACATCATACCCACGGTAGTGCTACGGGACAACGCAATCACCATGATCTTCTCCCTTAGGACACTTTCTGGCACCTCGTGATATTCAAGGTGTAAATTATTTCTGGTACCTACTGATATTCAAAGTGTAAATTAAGTTAGAGAATTGCCCTAATTACTCTAGTTGGCACCTACCAACCAAATTAAAACAAAATCATGTGAATTGCCTCGAAGAGAAGAAATCAAAGAGGTACTTTGTGGATAAATAAACCAAAAATCCTAACCTAAGTTACCCTCTTTCCCGCTGGATTGCGGCTTCACCTACTTAATATCTGCAAGTGCTAGCAGGATGTCGAATTAACACTATGCTATAATAAGCTAACTACAAACGATTGAAAGCAGCAAATGATAGAAAACAGCAGGGTAGTTGTGATTCCCAACTTGATAGTGACTTTCTTCATTTCCGTGCATACCATCATACCATATAATGAGCTGGTGCCATCCTAAAAACAATTAAATAGCATTTACTAAAAGAATTCTTAAGCACTTTCAAAGTAACTAAACTTCACAGTATGCCAACACCAAAATAAGTACGAATTACAATAAGTATCAGAAAGAAACCCAATATTTTGTCAGCCAACTTTTGTTCCATATCAATTATACATAAAGGAACCCAAAATCTAAACAACTCCCTTACTTGCAACTCTATAGAATTGATGAACTCCTCTTGGGTTGGCTGTGGTGCAGCCAAATTCGCGTATATGAGCTAGCATTACAGAATAGAATGAGGTGTCAGTTCCATTCAGTTGAGGAGCCCTTTGAGATAGTATCACTTATGTGTGACTTGTAGGCAACAAATGACTTTGTTGTTTGCTGGATAGTACACCAACCATAAACTGAAAATTCAAAGATTATTTTCCCAACTACACCAATTTTTTTCTTCAAAGATTAAAACATACAAACTTAACATATTTAAGTTTTAAATACAGAGTTGCGTTAATCACACCGATTTATTGTGCATCTGTTAACAAATTAATAAAACGGTGAACCAAAATTACAATATATCAATAATCAGAACAAAGATACGATCAACGAATAAGAAATCGATGAATGGAAAATGGGTTTACGGGGTTTACCAAAGGAGAATCGGATTGGGTCTATCAAATTGTACCTGCAAATCGTATGAAATCAACAAAGCAATAATCAGAGCATGATAATTGATTCACAAAGAAGAAATCGTATGAAAGAAAGAGATGTCTTATTCTTTTGAGTGAATCGCACCTGCAGAAGACAGATCATCCAACACACCAGTATCATGAGAGCCTAACACAGGATCTATAATCAATCATCGAACAATCTAATGTAAGTTATCCATACAACATAAACCTATAAAATTTTCAATTGATTTGAGAATTTACCGATGGTTCTTGGTTTTTTTGCTTGAACCTTAATACGAATAGACGATGCGAGAAAAACAGCTGATAAATGATGAAGCCTAATCTAGGCGAAACCAAACTAAGAACATAATTTAGCAACCATAGCTGCAAACTCAAAAAGAAAAGTGGTTTCAATAAAAAAAAATAACAACCCTATTTAAAATAGAGATGTGAAAATCAAATAAGAAGCAAATACGAATTGAAACAAATATGATAGATGAGAGTTTACCTGTGATTTAACCTGCACTATTTATCTATAAAAACACTGAGAAACAAATAAGAAGAATGAAAATCAAAAAATAAGAAAAAAGGGCATGAAACTAAAGTAATCAGTAAACCTAAGAAATAAGAAAAGAACATGAAAAGAAGGGAACTATATGGTTACCACCATGATATACGACGAAGGAAGCGGTCGCGCTGCAAGGTTTCAATAAGGAAATGATCCAAGTTTTTTTCGTAGTTCACCGAAAAACTAAAACCAAAGCTGTGTTAAGAAACGAATCTAGTACTTCCAAAATTAGATTAATAAATTTTATTTAGATTTTTAGATATTCTTTCCAAAATTACTTTCTCTATCCTCTCAATCTCATCTCTTCCCTTCCATAAAAATATTTTATTTAGATTTTTAAATATTCCTTCCAAAATAGATACGCCAATTTTATCATGTTCATTATTTTCTTTCGTACAAATATACTTGCCTATATTTAATTTCCAAAATAGCATTATTTCATTTTATTAGGGAGGACGAAGATCGAGAAAAACATTTTTTAATGAGATTTAATGAAATGCGGTATTGAAGACAAAATTTCTACCACAAATAGCTCTTTTATTATATTTTTAATAATCAATAACCTATGGTTATGCGAACCCTAAATTCAACGGTTTAAGTTTTTAAAAAAAAATGCAAAAAGAGTGTAACACTAAAATTAAATTTTCGACCAATCATGATCAATACTTTAATCACCCTCGTGGGTGAGCGAATTCTGTCACAACCATAGATCGAACAGAGTTAATAATACTTGAACGGCCACGAAATGTAAATAATTCTAAGCCAATAGGAATGTAGGTTAAAACGACTTTCAATGTGGAGTGAGGGATGGTACTGAGTATTTAGGTTGTTGATTTCTTGTTTATATCAATTCCACTCTAGGGTATTTAAATTTGAAAATTTCTTGAGCACATGATTATTCCATTTTTTGAATTTGTTGCCGAATATAGTGATTGAATCCGAAAGATATGGTCTTTATTGAATATCAGTGTTATATGTAGTTCCAATTTTTATTTTTGTGCAATACTGAAGCCAAGGTAAGCGATTAAAACCCTAGTGTTCCCAACCTCATATTATGTTTCATTACTATTTTTTGGTAATATAATTCTCTCTCAAAGCGGTTGGAATGCCATCGTGTATTTGAATTTTATAGTTTTGAACTTCTGGAAAATTGATTTGTTATAATAATATTCCCAAGTACGAAAATGGTTGTTCGCTTTACCAATTATATGAAGATCTGGCCATTGTTCGAGCATGGATGTCAGTTGTTGGCCATGGCGATCTCTATTGTTGTGGAACATGAATTTTCTTTTAACAATCAAATCCATGCTGAGTTATGGGACCGGGTATTTATCATATTTGAGGCCCTAGATGGTAATTGTTAAAGCATGTCTCGGCAACCTCACTAAGTGTTGATATGTCAAGTTAGTTGTCAAATTTAGTGATCAAAATTCGACCGCTTGCAACACACATTAGGTAAAACTTCATTAAGTTAGCTTTAGGTTGTGGAAGATTTTGGTAGGATTTAGAATCACTACATAAAGAGTCGGAGAAGATTGAATAGCAAACAACGATATCCAGCTTCGCATTCAAGAGGTTAGTGAATCTGAATAACGCGATTCCATTATCTTTTACACTTGTGCTACAAAAGACAAAAACATACTTAATGCTTGAGCTTTACGTTATGACTTGATCACTTGTGATCATTGTGTCTTAAGATATAACTCCACTTTATCGCTTGCGGTATTGTTGTTGTAGTTATGGCACTCTTTTTCTTCTCTGTCTCTAAGTGATAAGGTTTTTCTTAAAACCTGCGAGTTGGATAATAACAGTTGTGATGTTGTCTCTGTAGTATTACGAGATTTAATCGATCATAGTATTGTGTCTCCACTTACCTTGTCTGACTTTGTCGGATTGATTAGTACGTACGTGTATGTGCTAAATGCAATCGAGATCGTGACTCACACTTATGTTGTGTAGATTCGATATACTGATGTTCTGAGTTCGAATACTATATCATTGTTTGGCTTTGATTACTGAAGTTCTGAATCATTTATTCGATTCTATACATATGAACATTTAGAATGCCATATCACACTTTTAGATTTCGAAACAATATTCAACTTATGGACTTTCAGAGTTCGAAACCTCAATGTAGGTTTTGGTAAAACTGACTTTGATTTCGAAACCTTAATATGGTTTTTGTATCCATAAGCTATTAGGTCCGAAACTTAAACTAAGTTGTGACCAATGAGTAAACTTGATTCGAAACTATGTTTGCTGGCTAACAGTGACTTGAGAATCTAGACCAATGAGTCTTGACCATGTGAGTTCTAAATGGTCTATAATAAAGACTAAAGGTTTATGTAAACCGGGAAATACAGCCTGTGCGTCAAGGACAAAAAGATGTGATGCTGAAACGTGTTCACTTAAGCTTAACATATAAGGCTTGTTCATGTCTGCGATGATACGTTTATGCGGAACGTTAGCCACATTGGACCTGATCCCACTTCCACCTAGGATCGTCTCGGCCCGTACAACAAAGCTTAGGAAGTAATGTCGACATTATCAAAGCTGATGATGACATTTGGAAGTTAATAATACCATAAGATGATTTTCGAAACTAAGGACACGTTTTCGAATTGAGCTATATCCCAGGGAGCATATTTGGTAAGCACTATATTTTGAATTAATGAAATATCCAAATATATCTTATTGAGTATTATTTGTTTTGAATGCTTTTGGCCAAACATTGAATGGAATATATTTTCTCATTAATGTAAAATGCTAAAGTATTAGATCTCATTAAATCCTATGAGTCTATGTGAGGAATATAATTTCCCTTTCCTTAATGGAATATATCTTCCCTTTCCTTCTCTTTTGAGCCATTGACATTGCTATACTTCTCCATTGTTAAGATGAGATAACAGAGAAAATACTTGAATTATTTCTCAAGTATTGTGGTATTTATATAAGAATACCAAGAAAGGATTAACTCAAATATCTCACACAATTTTGCACACCCAGAGTCCTTTAGGGTTTGTGTTTGTGTTTTAGAAACCAGTAGCGTGATTTATTTTGAGTGACTCTTTTTCGCAGATAAACTTTATTCTCCGTGGATTTGAGTTTTGTACAGAAAAACACTTCTGACGGTTCGTGAACCGTTTGGATGAAGTTTTTGAACCCGTCAGCCTGATTTACGTGGGCTTAGTGTTTTTATACGTTCCTCAACATGGTTTTTGACTTAACCATCTTTGATCACCCAGGTGCCTACTCTGAGTGGTACTGATCATCATCAGGGTTTTTATCCCTGATTTAATATTTCGTCATCTTTCAGTACTAAGATAAGGAAATTGTTTTCAACACTCAATTTTGACTGTTGTGGTGAGTGTCGTGATACTTACCTGATCTAAACTTTCGTCTAGATCTCCTCGATTGTCTCCCTCCAAAGTTATCATAGAAGTTACTATCATCAAGATATGACTTTGTATCTGATCCTCTAGATAATTTCCTAGCTCCACTGACCTGTTTAATCAAGTTTTTGTTGAGTAGGGCATACCCTGATAACATCTTGTTCAAATCATTTAGGCTGATCAGATCTTTGGAGGGTCGAGGTTGATTGCTCTCAGAGTTTTCTCTCTTAGGAATCCACCTTCTAGTGATCTTAGATGGATACTGCATCTGGTTCAAGCAATTTTGAGGTTTCTTTCTCTTAGAGTGTGTAATAGCACTACTATGATTATTAGTCATAGGTGAAGACATTCTCTGAGGTATCGTTTTCCTTGTCCCTGGAATAGGCCTAGAGAGTTCAAACACATTTTTCAGAACAAGATTCAATGTGTGTTGAAGTTGAGCCACTTTATTTGTCTTATTTTGGCTATTGCATTCAGTCTGAAGGTGTCCTTTTCTTTTACAGAAACTACACGATTTCTCATGTTTTTTGTTACCTTCAACCAAACTCTTTTTGTGGGTACTGTTACCATCAAAGAGATGAGTGGAATTGGTTACCTTGCTGGAGGTATTAGAAGATGTCACCTTCTTTCCAACAGTTTTGCCACGATGAGTTTTTGGTGTCTTTGACTGATTTGCCTTGGGTTTTTCAGAAATTGATTTGAGTCGATCAACTTCTCCCGTTAACTCTTCAATTTTTTCATGAGCAATCATGAGTTCAGTTTTTTCAGTTTCTGAACTGGAGGGTTTTTGAGGATTATCACTTTTCAGTGTAGAGTCAGATGTATGACTTTTCCTCTTTAGTAGTGAGATCTCAGTGGTTAGGGACATAACCAAGGATTCTTATTCATTGACTTTATCCAAAAGGGAATTTACTTTGGACTTTAGTCGTGAGATTTCAGAAGCCTGAAATTTCATGAACCTAATGAGTCCACTACTTTCCTTAGCTGCATCTCTTTCAAGATCTGGATCAGAGTCATCTGACAGATTGAAAGAGTAAGGATAATTACTCAACTTGACAACCTCAGTTGGTTGTTCTCCATAAGATGGTGTTGAACCAGTTGTGTATGAGTGAGTTGGAGTGGTGTTCTCTGGTGTTGATTTAGTACTAAGATCCATAATCACGAACCTCGATAAACATAGACAGTTACGTCTTTTATGTGTTCACCTACTCTGATACCAATTGAAAAAGCAGGGGTACTGAAATACTACCAACTTTTCGTTTGGGCTCGTGAGTCTTATAGTAAGATATGGACGATCTCAAAAATCAATATCCAAATCTGTATAACCTGAGTTTGGATCACAAGTGATCAGTCCGACGCAAGACAAAGTCTTGGTAAATCCGTTGTATGGATTGGGGACAACAATAACGTACTTCTTGTGTTTGTTTTAATTATATAATCATAGAATCCGAAAAGTAAAGCACACAAGACACAAGAGATTTTTTTAACGAGGAAACTACAACCTGTAGAATAACCTCGGGACCTCGTCCAGATTGAACACTGCACAGTACAAACTGTCTACAAACACTAGCCTACTATAAGACTTCGGTCTGGGATGTAGCAGAGACCAACTCTATCCCTCCAAGCGAATTGGCTACTGTCGCACTCCTTACGTCTCTAGATCCCCACAGATCGTCACGCACTTGATTCCCCCGGCTGAAGTCCTTTACAGGCCTAGAAGTTGTTTTAACTGTTGTTAAAGTGTGTCAATAATTCCGGCTTTGCAACCTCAATTATCAACTATATGTTTGAACTGTCCTCTATTAGTTTGACTTACGTTAAGCGACTTCCTTCAGATTGCTCCAGGTCATACATAAATCTACTTACAAGATCGGGCTTACGCTGAAAACCTATTAATCAATGCCAAACTTGTCTCTACCTCCATTTTAAAAAGAATCACTTAAGAAACTTATACAATTTGAGCTAACTGGGTCTTACAACACGTCGTGCAGCCTTGCGTTGCTTCATTAAACCCTGTAGTTGCGTATTAGTTATAGCAGAAGAGAAGGACCGTAGAATAGACAAGAACGTAATCAGGCAACCAAGGTTACAGGTTAATCCGATTTCAACCACTAAGGTCTCAATCTCCTACCTGTGCTTCCCAACTCTCAAGAGAAGTCTTTATAGTCGTTAGGTAAATCCCACAGAGGAACTGCTACCTAATAGAGGATGACTATACCACAACAAGCTTTCACCTAAGTGAAAAGAGTTTACGATCAATTCCACAGAGAAACTTCACGTACGCTTGATGGTTGTGGTTGTCCTTCTGAAACCCTCTATTTATAGCACTCAATAAGATAGGTTGCTTAGGAATAAAACAACTAGTTACTTGTTCCACAAGTTTAGCAAGTGCCTGTGTAAAACAAACCCTTTACTTGACTTGCACACAAAGAAACCTAGATTTATCTCAGTTGGAAATTTTTATCATTTATCTACCAAGTGATTTGTTAGCTCAAAATCACTTCAAGATTGATATCCAACAGACCAGAGATAATCTTTATCTTATTGACACATTGAGAATCGTTAGATGGACCACATAAGATATTTTCGTGATAACTAAGTCCAACTAAGAGATAAAGCAGTCAGAGTTTAACCAGTGTGAAATTCAAGAGAATATTCACTTGGAAGGTTCGTGAACCGTCCTTCTGAATTCCGGCCAAATTCATCGAATTTGTGGTTCACGTACATGTACGTGTACAAATTGATGTTTTGGAACTCAGGAGAAAAATCTGGAGTCACTCCTTTGTTCAGAATTAGGGTTTAACTGGATCCGCTGGAAGTTCTGGGCTGGGCCAGTACTTAGACGTGTTATTATGCACTCGACTATAATCCATTGGACTCTTGCTCAAGAGTACTCCTTTATATTCACCCATATTCTCCAAGTGATTTGCAAGCAAACCATTGCTATGGAAAAATGGTATCGAATCTATCTCACGCATCTTGTAACCTTAGTATTCGTGGGAACCAATACTAACATAACACATCGTTATGCAGACAAGAATACGATCTCAATCGCTATTAGTATCTCTACTAAAATAGCCGAATATTTGGCAATATAGGATAAGTAGAATACAAGAATTTCCATAAAAGTCATAACTCCTACTAACCTTTTGTCGATTCATGAAATGAAACTTGAAATGTTCACAGTTAAGCCAGAACAAGCATCAACATCTGATGTCAGTCAATTACATATGGGGGAAAGAGATAAAGAGGAGTCGTTACTTCTAAGAAGACATAGGGTGGATCTTAGAACACCTAAGCATGCACTTTTCATAAGTTTCAGTAAGAAAATGTTAGGGCATTGTCCGGTCAAATCCACTAGCGTTGGTATGTCAAGCTGGTTGTCAGTTTTAGGTGTCAAAACACAATTCTTGATTTAGCCTACTAGAGTTTAGATTTCGGAATTGGGATATAGACTAAGTAGGAGAGACCTTGAAGGCGAAGACTGTGAAGACAAAGAAGACATCAATTATTCTTCATCGACAAAAGGTTAGTAGGAGTTATGACTTTTATGGAAATTCTTATATTCTACTTACTCTATCTTTCGAAAAAGTCGGCTACTTTAGTAGAGATACTAATAGCGATTGAGATCGTGTTTTTGTCTACATGACCATGTGTTATGTTGGTATTTGTTCCCACGAATACTAAGGTTACAAGAATACATGAGATAGATTCGATACCATTTGTCCATTGCAATGGTTTGCTTGCAAATCACTTGTTGGATATGGTGAATCTAAAGGAGTACTCTTGAGAAAGAGTCCAGTGGATTATAGTTGAGGGCGTATAACACGTCTAAGTATTGGCCCAGCCCAGAAGTTCCAGCGGATCCAGTTAAACCCTATTCTGAGTAACGACGGTTCCCGAACCGGTTCGTGAACAATGACTTGGGATTTTCTCCTGAGTTCCAAAACATCAATTTGTACACGTACATGTACGTGAACCTCAGATTCGATGTATTTGGTCGTATTTCAGAAGGACGGTTTGCGAACCGTCCAAGGTGAATATTCTCTGGAATTTTCACACGGGTTAAACTCTGACTCCTTTATCTATTAGTTGGACTTGGTTATCACGAAATATCTTATGTGGTCCATCTAACGATTCTCAATGTGTCAATAAGATAAAGATTATCTCTGGTCTGTTGGATATCAATCTTGAAGTGTTTGTGAGCTAACAAAACACTTGGCAGATAAATGATAAAGATTTCCAATTGAGATAAATCTAGGTTTCTTTGTGTGCAAGTTAAGTAACGAGTTCGTTTTACACGGGCACTAGCTAAACTTGTGGAACAAGTAACTAGTTGCTTAATTCCTAAGCAACCTATCTTATTGAGTGCTATAAATAGAGGTTTCTAGAACGAAAATCACAAGCATCAAGCATACGTGAAGTTTCTCTGTGGAATTGATCGTAAACTCTTTTCACTTTGGCGAATGCTTGTTGTGGTATAGTCATCCTCTATTAGGTAGCAGTTCCTCTGTGGGAATTACCTAACGACTATAAAGACTTCTCTTGAGAGTTGGGAAGCACAGGTAGGAGATTGAGACCTTAGTGGTTGAAATCGGAGTAACCTGTAACCTTGGTAACCTGATCACGTTCTTGTCTATTCTACGGTCCTTCTCTTCTGATATAAGGCCATTCAAGAACTGATACGTTACACATAGGGTTGGAAGGAAGCAATGCACGGCTGCACTCGGTTTTGTAAGACCTAGTTAGCTCCAGTTGTATAAGTTTCTTAAGTGATTCTTTTTACAACTGAGGTAGAGACAAGTTGGGCATAGTTTACTTGGTTTACTTGTCAGCCCCCACTTGTAAGTAGATTTCCGTATGAGCTAGAGCAATCCGAAGGAAGTCACTTTGTGTATGTCAAACTGATAGAGGACAGTTCAAACATACAGTAGGTAATTAAGGTTGCAAAGCCGGAATTATTGACACAAGCCTTTAACATCGGTTGTAGATGGTGAAAAATGAGAGAGGGGCAAGATTGTAAAAACACTCTCTAAATAGGCCTAACCTAAAGGCAATTGCCTATTCAGGCACATCTCCATAGGTCATAATGCAACCCGTTCTATGAGCTGAATAAACTCTCTATGAGTTCTCTCTTATAACCCCAGGTGGAGAGGATGATATCATAGTGCAGTACTGATAATCTCACCAACA
>JAJJMA010122448.1:0-31587 GCA_023529015.1 Papaver nudicaule
GTTGCTGGAGAGAAATGGGTTGGTTGATTTGTGCTCTGAATGAATGTCTGATGTTGATTGACTGATGCAATTGAGCTCAGTTCATCTGTTGAGGTCAAGGGGAGTAAAAGGGGAAATCAGAGGTACAATTGAGGTCTTGAGGCAGTTCAGGAGTTTGGGGTGTTAGTGATTACTGTTTTGAATGGATGTTTATGCTTGATTTGAGTTCTTGGCTGAGTTTGTTGAGCTGCTGCTGATGATGTTCATTGAATGTGTGCTGACGGAAATCAACATCCGACGGAATGAGGAAGAAAGGTGAGTGTGCCACTGGCACGAGTCTGAGGGAGAATGTGTGGTTCACACGTGTGGGACGAGTCGAGTTGAGTCGAGTCGTGACGAGTTAGGTGTATGTGTGCTTGGAACGTGTGGCAGATGCTGGCTCGTGTGTGTCACACACATGTGACGAGTTGGTTCACTGAGTTGGGTTGGTTCAGCGAGTTGGTTCTGATTTGGGCCGGTTTTAGCTTATGGGCTCAGAAAAGGTTAATGGGTCAGTTCTTTGTGGGTTTGGATTTGGTGTTTTGTTAAGTTTTAGGTTTTGTTTTGTGTGTGTATAAATAAGAAAAACATAAGAGGAGAAGAATATCACTGTTCACGACGGAGTTACTGTTCACAGAGGCAAGTTTTGAGTTTTCTCCTGTACACGGATTACGAGGCAGAGGTTTTGGAGCAAAATCAAGGGTTTTTGGCACGGATTTCGAGGTGGAGCTTGGGGGAAAGATTGGAACTTGTCTACAAAGGGTTTTGATGATTTCTTTTACTTCTTTAGTATTTTATTTAGCTTTCAAAAACATCATGAGTAGCTAATTTACTTTTTATTGGTTAAGGATGTAGTCCTAAATTGCAAAGACATGCTTTTTGATTAATTATGAAGTAAAACCTTATTATTATCATTATCGTCACTATTTTACCGTTTGATTGAGTGTATGATTGATGTATTACACTAGGTTTAGGTGCCTTATGATTCAAGTGGCCAATTGGATTAAATTGTATCTACAACCATTGCTAGAATTAGGTATGAGATACGAAATAGTCGATTACCTATTCACTTTGTAGCACAACATGATAATTGAGGTGGTGATAGCTTTGAGAATCATGTGTAGGATATTGCCTATGTTGAATGAACCATTCATGGTGGTTCATTGCATTGATTAGTCTATTTCATGGAATTTAATGCTCGTAGAGAGTTGAACTCGATACTCATGGAGTCGAGTTATTCTCTAGGTAGTATTCATGCATACATCGTTATGGTGCATGATGACTTAAGGAAATTGCGGAATATATTTGCGATGAATTATTCTAGGACTTTTGATGATGATAGAATAAGTAGAGACTTCATATATTATTTCATATGCATGTTGAGCAATTGAAGACGAAAACCTTAACCAATATTTCTTTATTCCTGATTTCATATTATTTTTCCATATTCATATTATTCTTTGCTTTCATTTATTTGCTTTACTTTAATTTGCTTTAAGTTACAAAACAACAACAAACCCCCCCCATTTTGGTTACTTAAGGATTCATTTATAAAAATAACAAACCATTATCTCCCTGCGAACGAACTTGTTCTTACCTCTATATTATTCTATCATATATTGTGAAGGTTTAGAGCTTAATTATATTTGTGCGGTTTCGACACGCATCATTTACTATCTCTGATTAATAAAACAAGAGAAGGGAAGAATAAGAGAATGAAAAATATCTTATTTGTTCTGGTACTGATCACTCATAAGGGAAGGTTAAGAGAAGAAGATGGTTGTACCCGATGAGTGGTGGGGGTTGAAGTGAGAAGCAGAAAGAGAAAGAAGTATGTCTGATTGTGGTAGGATTTTTTAGAGATAAGATATATGTGTCCAAGGATAGCTGAGATCTACGTGTATGGCTGAGATCTAAACGGATATGACCATGGTCATTCGTAGTAATAGGGTGGTAAATCCGAAGGTTTTTTTATAATTTGTTTTTTAATTATACCACCCCTTATCAGGTTGGTTTAATTTTTACTAATTTTGTCTCACTTATTTCTAGTGAAACCACCCTCTTTAGTGGTTGTAAGACTGGCCACCATTAACGGGGGTCACAGTCCAGGGTCGTAAAACGCCCAAAATCCACTAGTGGTACTTTATGAAGAGAGAGCACGATGCATGTTATCCAATGCTAAATTGGGTAAAGAATTTTGGATTGAGGCAGTAAATATGGCATGCTATCTAATTAACAAATCACCATCGACTGCTGTAGAGTTAAAGACACTAATTGAGGTGTTGTCTGGCAGACCTGCTAATTATGATTCTATTAAGATTTTTGGATGTCAAGCTTACTATCACGTTTGAGAGAGTAAGTTAGATCCAAGAGGAAATAACACAATATTGCAGACGGAGTCAAGGGATACAAGTTCTTGTGTGAAGAAAGCCACAAGGTTGTTGTTAGCAGAGATGTTACGTTTGGAGAGAAGTCTTTGTTACATCATAAAAAAAAAAGAATTTGATTAGGTGGAGGTAGAAAGTGGTGAGACTGTAGAGGAAAAAGAAATTCTTAAACATAATTTTGTATCTCAAGAGGTGGAGATTCAAGATGAAGAATCTCAGCAACTACAAGAAGAAGATTCCTTAGAGAACAATAAAGATTCAGAAACAGGAGACCACCTATTTGGATGAAAAATTATACATCATTTGCATTCATCATTCATGGCTATTGGTGATGAACCAAGCACTTTTCAAGAGGCGATGAAAGATTCCAACTTTGTAAAGTGGAAAGGAGTTACGGATGAGATTAATTCTCTACACAAGAATGGTACTTGGGAACTACTTAAGTTTCCTGAGGGTAGCAAAGCCATTGGTTGCAAATGGGTGTTTACAAAGAAGGAAGCAACTCCTGGTACAAATAGCATACGGTTTTAAGGCGCTTTTGGTAGCTAAAGGTTATGCACAAAAGGAAGGTTTGATTATAGTGATATATATTCTCTTGTTGTGAGGCACAACCAGTTGAGGATATCTTTTGCCTGCTCCTTCTATTATCTTTAAAAAAATCCAAGATTAAGATATTTGAGTCATCTAAGTATGAATCTTAAACAAATCCATTGCAAAATATACTTACGGATAACTTGTACATCGAAGATTCATCAACGGCAGTATCACGCCCACGCCCACGGCCACGAGGAAGATTGACTTCCCCTTCCCTGCGTATTAGTCTTGCATGCGTGAACCCAAGGTACCAATTCAAGTATTCTTCCGTGCTCTCATGACCAAGCACTGCCGCATCCCAAAAAAAAGTGTTGTCAATCAAATTTTCCATTCGCTCGTTCCAATGTGTGTTCGAGGGCTTTGGAGTGTAAACTACGTCGATACGCCCTATATTAGCACTTGACTTTTCCCTCTCCACTTTGAATTTCCCATCACCTCGTGGGTCAATTGGACGATCTTGGATAAACCCGACTTGCCTTCTTATTCTGCTAGGATCGTGCATTGTATGCCCAAGGGGGTGCCACAAAGGACCATTGTACATAGAAATAGCTTCTGTTAGTGGTATCTTTTCCTTATTTCTATCCTTCCTATAGGGGTCAAAAACTACCTCTTGTGCGGTCAGGGTGGCGTACAAAAAGGTACCAATTCTTCTTACCCTTTTGTTGATCCCCCGTGAAGATGTACCTCATTCCTCTTGGTTGAGGTGCTTCTCATAGCTTATCCTTTAGCTGATCCTTCCACTTCTCATACACTTCCATCAGTTTGGGAAAGTGATCGTATATCCACACCTATGAAGAACATCAACTACACATAAACAACAGTCCATATGTTACATAATAGGTACGCACTTAAACTACCAATAATCCATATATTACCTGCACCAGAGCCGTGTTGCAATTGAGATGGGCGGTTTTATGGCGGGATACCTTTCTCAGCCCCGTGTTCACGTGTGACACTGTAGGTGTCCGCCACGAGTACTAGTTCACCTTGTCCAAGGGATGTAATAGATGGATGTAGTTGGCGTTCACTTTGTTACCTGTAGAAGAAGGGAATACACATGTAGCGAGGACATATAAGAGATAGGCTGCCGCAGCAGCCCTTACTTCATTATCTTATAGTCCAGCATTCTCTTCCTTTAATTTCAAGGGTCCCCGTGTACTCGTTTCGTAACCTTACCAGATTGAACTTTATCCTTTTCTTTCCATACTTCTCAAGCATATACCATGAGTCCGTCTCATTCTCACTCCACCCAAACAACTCTTAGCACAATTCAGCAAGTCTCTGCCAACTGAGTCTATTTACGTAGCCTTCATTGGTTGATTTTCCATCAATTTTAACCTTAAAAGTTTGCCTTGCATCTTCAGGAGTGATCGCCATCTTGCTGAACCCAAAATGAGTGGTGTCCGTCCCTGCATAATACCTCTCACTGAAGGTTGATATTGTCTCGGTGTCATAGTTGATAACAGAGTTTTCCACGATTGGCATCATACCAGAGTTATTTACAATATCTTTGAGCCTTTCACATTCACCTTCAATCTTCCATCTGTCCATATTGAAGTACGACGTTTGGTGCCTCAAAAGTCTAGTGGCAATTGTATGATCCTACGAGATAAAAATTTACTTATAACCATCAACCGATTAGCTAAATTAACCTATCTTAAATGACAATACAAGAAAGAGGTTATTACCATGGTAGAGTAGATTGTATGAGCCCACGAGGTAGCGTATCCGAAAAGAACTTCTCTACCATCAGCTGGTACCCCATAAGGTTCGTATTCTTTTGGTAGCATCATCAAAATTGGATCGGGAATGTGTGGTTCCTTTGGTTTAGCTTTCTTATTGCCTTCGGGTTGGTCATGAACATCACCTACCTCATCATCATCATCACCTACCTCATCTTCATCCTCATCATCATCTCCTTTACCTTCACCATAAACTGGTTCTAACTCAGCAGCCCTGTATTCATCAAATTGCATTTGGATCACGTGATCAGGAATAATGTCTTCAACCCTCGAAACATTACCATCACCATCACCATCATAGCCCGTAGGAGTAGTTATTGCATCAGGGTTTGGCTCACGGATTGTCACAGGTACCTCTCTGGTAGTATGACGCGTATGACGCTTTGATCTTGAAGGCTCAGGTGGCATAAGACTTTTTCCCCTTTTGATTTCCGCTAGCCTAAATACATACACAAAAAGAAAATTAACAAGAAAAACTAACACATCAAATCGTCAAGGAAACAAAACATTATGAGATGATTTTTCTCAAACCATAAAAGCGGCAAGGTATTTGCTTCATGTATGACGATTTTAATCAGCACTACCATGCATCATCAAGGTAAACCATTACGAGTTTTTCATAAAATTGGACAAAAGCAAAGTTTATTAAGGTCTAATTAACTCGTCATGGTTTAAAACAATGCCGAGACGACGCTAAGAAGAAAAAAAAAAAACTCGTCAAGGAATTTATCTTTCCCTGCCAATTCTTGCCATGCAAAAATACGAAATATAGTATGCAGTGTCTAAAATCGTCGAGCATTGGTGAAATATCTCGACGATTGTTCTTTTTATTTTCCTGAAAGTGGTAAATCGTCAAGGACGACGAGCCAACATCTATGACGAGTTTTCATGCTGTAAATTCAAATTAAAGGTTTCTAACCTATCAAATTGATCCAAAGTACATTGAAAACAATTGCAAAGGTGATTGGAGTAACTTACTTTTTCATTTGGGCCAAATATTCGTCAATTTCTTCCTCCGGTTGTTCGTCGTCTTCTTCACGACCTTTATCCTTTTTTGAGTTTGATTTTTTCTTTCCTTTCTTCCCCACGTAAACAATTGTTGAATCATCTCCTTGTCCATCGCTGGCCATGCATTTAATGTGGAAAAAATTAAACTCGAATTCGAGAGTAGTAAGGGTTGTGAGAAAGAAGATGAATGGTTTTGAGAAAGAAAAAAATGGTTTGTTTTTGTTTTTGTGTATCATAAGTAGAAGGTGTGGGAAGTTAATGGAGGAATAAGAGTAGGGGGAGTGAGAGGAGGTTAATTTTGTAAATGAATTTGAAAGGGAGAATTAGTGGTGAGAAGTTAATGGATAATTAGAATTTATAACTGATTAGGATAGGTTAATCGTAATTAGTCATCTATACTTACAAAACAGGAGTGTTTTCTGAGTCACGGAACGGCCAGGATACATTCCAATTGTTATAAGTGGTGGCCAGGATCTTCTAATCCCTCCCAGTGTATATTTCTAGGATTAAATCCAATAGTTTTCCTCCTTTCACGTGGGTGTGATTAAACCAAACACATTTAATTCCATATTTGGTTTCTATTTTTTCTCCCACCAGTCCTTTAAATCATAACTTCGCCGTTTTAAACCCATTTGTGTTTATTTGATGTCCATAATTAAATAGGACCCGACGGCCTACTAAAGCCAGTTCACAGGAAACAGGTCTTATAAGTTATAAGCACAGGAAACGGGTGTTAGCCTAGGTTATTGATTCACATTTTTTGTTTGGTTTGTGTCTTGCATCTGTAGTTTACAACCAAGTTGTGAGCCACCACCCAAGGCTAGAAAATTGTCGAACCACCATCATACCGCTTTCTTTTCATATTTGACCTAGAACCAGTCTTTTCGTCTTCCACTCTATATCAGAATCAAATATTTGCTGATAAAAATCAGCCTTGATTTCTAGGTTTGTAACCGAAGATCATAATCAACCTTTATTTCTCGCCCACGATTTGGTTTATTAGATTTATTTGGTTCACTTCAATGTTGATTTCATCCATTAAAAGTATATAGAATTAAACGGCTCCTTTGAATGCCCTACTCCCTATAAATAGTGGGATTCAATTTCAATGGAGCCTCAATTCAACCAGTTCGCATTGTGAGTATTCTCTTACTCAATTCTCCTCAATTTTGATTGTAACATAAATCTATGTTTGCTTCTTAAAAACTATAACCCAATTTTTATTTGCCATTGTTGTTTGGTTTTCTTCATACCTATCTTGCTTTCAGATAATCTGTTTGTTTTATAAATCTTGCATCTTTAGTTGGCTATTCAAATGATGATCCTGATATTTATGTTGTCCATATTTGTAATTGTCATTGTATTATGCCATCTTAGAAGAAATCCCATTGACATTTGTATAGTTCTTATCTTGGCTATCCAGTGAGTTTGTAATTACATTTGGCCTTGAGTAATTTTGACTGCATTGATCATTTGTCCACCGACTTCATAATTTTTCATTGTATTGTTGTTCTTAAAATTCTTAATTTTTTTCCCCAAAAGCGACTTGGGTTATGGATATACTGTTCTGGGAATATTGATTCTTACAATGGTTGATTTTGTTGCTTTTCCGTAGATTTGTAAATCAACATAACAATGGCAACTCAGATTAAATGCAACCCAAGCAAGGTTAGCTCATCCGCTACACATGACACCTTCAAGAGCCTGCGTTCCCTAGAGGAAGGAAAGTCGTCTTCTATCACCGTTTGAGTTACGAGGAAATGGGAAGAATTTGACTTAATGTCAACCAATGAGGTTACCAGTGTCGATATGGTTATTGTAGATGAGGAGGATGGCAGATTGGTGCTCGAGAAATCCATAGAAGTGTGCACACTATATTTTCTATTTGGGGTACACACTGTCAGATACAGATTAAAGAACCGTTCCGAGGTAATACTGTAGAATGTCATGAAGTTTTACATCATTACACCGTTAAAATATTCATCAATATCTCATTTGATGCACATTTTGAAAACGGTTGCTATGGTGGCTATTAGAGTTGCTTTGAATCTCCAGCAAGGTGGAGTTTAATATTTCTGTATATGTTATATTTCCTCAAGTTTGGAACACTGAAAAACCTAGGTGTTTTCTTATTTGTGTACATAATTATGGTTGTTTGTTTTTTGTTTCTTTAAAATGGTGACCACGTCTTTAGCTTCTAAATTGCTTGAAGTTGGTATCGATGCTCTTTGTGGAACCCTTCTAATCCATTGGTAATGTCAAATTCAAAATCTTTGTCTCGGTCTCAGATTTGTAGTTTCGATTCTTCGTTATCTAATTAATAAACGGCGGTTGTGTGAAGCAGCCAACTATCTTTTTATACCTGATTCAGCTTGGTTATATGATTTGAAAATTTTGTTATCATCTTATTCTGCAAGGGGATTGTGTTCCGTACATATTTTGTTTTAGATACAGCGACGTTGATATTTTTCAACCAGAATACGGACATAATGGATGTGGTGATTGACTAATTAAGTTTTCTAGGCCAGGCCTTGATGGCCTGCAAAAAATTGTTGCTGATATTTTACGTAAGCTTTTTTCTTAATTAATTTCAAAGCTCATATATGAACTTGGGAATCAATACTTTTTCTAGACTAAGATTTGATGGCTTCCTTTTACTGTTTTACCATGAACTCTGTTGTTAGTAATATTGTTTTTGATACTTGATCCTGGTATGTACTTAGTCCAATGCAATGTTTCACATTATGCACGTTTTCTATTTGACGATACTAGCTGTTTTATTTTTCAATAAAGTTTATACCATTTTGGTCGAATGTTTCTGTGCATGTTCCACAGTTTATCGGAAATTTCAGAAAGCCATCATCAGACACTTGATGCATTTTTGGGACCAGTTTCTCTTACTGAGAATGTCTAAAGCTCTATATCTTTCAGTATCATGGTATGACCAGTACATTGAGTAACCCTAATTTAATTATCAACACTAAGCAACCAATAAATTCTTGGGACTTAATAGTGTAAATAGATCATCTTCTCTTTCAGGATTCTTTGGGACTTTTCATCTCTCTTCAAAATTATCAGATGTCTCCATTTACGTAGGAAATGTTTCTCTCCTGTTGTCATGGCCACACCAGGTGAAGTTACAGCCATTTACTTACAAATTTGTGATTTTTTTAATCTGTTTTAGTTTGTTTTGGTACCCGTTTCTTTGTTTGAAATTCACTTCTGTTAGTTGTTATTTCTTGCTTTTAAATTTAAAATGTTGGTCGAATTCTGCCTCACGAGGTCCAAGTCTTTGGTACCAAAATGTAGGATGGTAGTAATTGAGTCATGTACAGATGGGCTACTTTTGTAAAGGATATACCTCAATACCTTCTTAACACTCCTTCACTCGCGTTTACTTGATTTTATATTTAGGACTCTTTTGTCCGATACAAAAATTTAATGGGCAAAGCACTTGCAGAATGGCAGAAAGTCCTTAAAGGGATTCACATACTTATGTTTGGGCCAGTCTTCAGCTGGCACTTCTCCTCTTTAGATAGGCTGGGAAATCTGTCAAAGACAAATTGTCATGCTGAAGCGCCATTTAGCCAGTATGGTTTGTGAGAACGCTGGCACTCTATTTCCACTAAAGGTAATGATTTCTACTCGAGTTTAAACTGAATCTCTATAATTGTGGTCCAAGGACGGACTTGAATACTTGAGTTTGGTTTAGTGACTTCTATCAACAATAGGGAAGTGTATGGTCATGAGCTTACTTGGCAGATCCATGGTCCCAACAGTGGTTGGCATCCAGCCCCATTGACAGAAGTGGTAACAACTTTTATTCTTAAGAGAGCCTATATTATTTGTGTACATCCCAATAAATGGCATTAATGAGGTGTTATCATTCAGCAGTAGTTCATATGCTATAAGGTTTTCAATATTTTTGAGGTGCATTTCTTAGTTGAAATCGTTGTGCTCGGAGAGTTCAATTAGCCTGTCATTTTGTTCTTGATCCTCACAGAAAAAAATAAATAGACAATAGTAGCTAATGATTTTTTGAGTGGGCTATATTTCGCTGGAGAATTTGGTTGTTGGTACAAATAGCTCAAGGAGCTCAACTGCTGCTAAGAAATAGATAATACTGAAATTGCCATAAATTACTTTTCTAGACTTACAGATTAGTGTCATCCAGTTACCATATTTGCTTGGCCATCTTTTTGCAGTTGCAGGTATCCTAACCTCTGTATTGCTATTAGTTTCATGGTTTGAAACAGTTCATTAGTGAATATGAGCCTGTGGCACAATGGTAGTGCATCTGACATCAAGTCAGAAGGTTGCGTGTTCGATTCACGCCAGATTCAGTCATGTATGTTAGCCGTTTCGTTATTTGCATCCCACCAAGTTACAAGTAGTAGTAGAAGTACCACAAAATTTCCACATAGCTAGAGTTGATATTGATGATTTAATTGTGTCATACCAGCTTGCACGTACATAGAGCTCATATGGGGATAGGCCTTAAAAATGTGATGGTCTTGATCATTGTAACTTTCGATCGCTTTGTCATTTTAAATGTAATGGCCTTGAAGCTGGAGAAGAAAGAAATGAAAATGGAACTTTAGAAGTTTCGTAAGCACCAGTATCGATCATTTTATGGCTACTATTTTACTTACTAATCTCTACATTTTTACAATTTTTTCTACCATAGGATTGCCGTTTACATTGCTAAAGGCAAAGCTCATTTGCATTCGTCATACAAGTTTTACACAACAATGATCAAGACCTTCAGGTGAGTGCTTTCCCATCACATTATTTATTTTATATAGTGATGCATTATGGCGCCCATGATTATCAATTATATGAGATTTTTTTCTTTGTCTGATATTTGAAAATTTGAATAATGGACTTTTCATATTTTATAATTAACACCCTTTATTGCTTCTTTCTTCAGCTTAATTTACTTTATGGTGACTGTACACCTATCTTGACAATATTTCCATCCTTTGCAGAACCTTGCTAAAAGGATTTTTCTTGCTAAATTCATTAGATAATTTTTTTTTAAGATGCCCTTTGAATATTTCATCACTGGGTGCAACATAAGCTTAGTCTTAGTAGTACTTTTATATAATTCATTCAGTATGTAAGAGTGTAACGATTACCTTCAGAGGAACTAAGTGTACCTGTCATTCTTAACCAAAAGCAGAAACCATATGCGAAAAACCAAATAATGATGCAGCTGTGTTAGCCAAAATGAATGATGAGTCTAGGAGCGAGGTGGCCAGCCTGGGAGGTCGACTAATGGTACCAGATGCTGCTGCAGGGAGATTCGTCTTCTCCTTCATATTGGGATAGTTCTTATCAGTTGCTTACTAATTCCCATTTGGGATATTAGGGGAAAGGGGTTCTTAGTTTTGATATATGAAACATGGGGAATGGATGTAGTACATGTTTTTTTTTAATCTTTACCTAGCACTCTCCTCATTTGTTTTTTTTTGTTTTCTTACGGCACTCACAAAAATCATACTGTTGTGGTTGTAGATGTAATGGACTGTTGAATATCTATGATATTAAGTAAACATAGAAAACAATGATGATAGGTCTAGAAATAATGGAGAACGGTTAAATTTCTATAAAGATAGATGCTTACGAATCTTTCAAAATAAGGCTAGCACTAGACTAGTCCCTTATAAAATGGGATGGGATTTGGCTCGCACTTCTTGCCTCCATTGAAAATATCCTCGCCCCCAAAATGGCAAGGTAAAAGAAATAGCGTTACGTGCATTTAGGTTATGTCACAAAATGGCCTGGATCTCTTTTTTTTCTTTACTTTTGGCAATGCAACTTATCATGCACAAGAGTTTGTTTCACATGGGTGTTTAAGGTGTAATGATATCCGGACGTGCTGTAAGGCCCATTCTATGGGTAAGGGGGAAATCAAGAATATGAGCAGGCAAACCACTAGAATTGGCAGTTTGCCGGACCGTATAGAGTCCCTATCGATCGATAGGGACTGCATCTGTCGAGTTTGTTTCTCTCGACCGTGAATGTCTCTCTCTGTCGAGAGAACTCTCTCTACACCGAGATTATCTTTTTCTATAAATAGTTATTCTCTCTTACTTTTCTGCTATATCTCTCTTACTTTTAGATTTTTTAATATATTCAATTTATCTCTCCTATTTAATCTCTCATACACATCATCCCACTAGAAATAACTTACTCCATAATATTTTTATTAATAAAATATACCTATTTCCATAGTGGAAAAACGCATTTGCCTTGACACATAACCAGACAATCTCACTATTATTCCTCCTATCATAGGAAAGGGCCTAATGTACTAGTAATTATACATACGAATTAATCAGTGCAATGGAAGGAAATAGTGATTAGATTTGGAAATTTAAACCCCGTTTGATGAAGAAGAAGAAAGCAAGAAAATGTTTGTTCAATAACTTCAATTTATAGGGTAGTATCTTTTATTTTATTTTATTAAAATGGTCTTTTATTTCAACAAAAAAAAAAATCAATTTCTAGGGACACTAGATCTGGATCACCAGGGGAGGATCTAGAGACTAGAATGTATAGGAAAAGTCTGTATTCCTTGTTATTCAATAGCAAAACAAAGATGGTTATATATATAGCCTTACAAAAGCAAGAAAATAGGATCAGAACAACACGTCTAACTTAGTGGTGTTACTGGTAACATGACTAGAAGAATAAATCAAAAAACAACTGAACTCCTAAACAATAGGACTTATCGCTAAAGACTCGACTAACCCACTAACTTATTTGACTGACTACTTCAACATTTCCTCCCTTAAACTGAAAACTGGAATTCAGTTTAGAACTGATGCAGAACACATTCCCAGCAAACCTCTAAGCCTCACAAAAACATTCAGCTTCAGTGACTTAGTCATGATATCAGCAACTTGATCTTGACTGGGACAGTAAGCTAGTCTGATAACTCCATCTTTGGTAAGATCACGAAGAAAGTGAAATCTGACATCTATGTGCTTACTACGGCCATGCAGAACTGGATTCTTTGAAAGAGCAATGCTTGAACTATTATCACAGAGAATAGTTGTACACTCACCACTCTGCAACTGATGAAGATACTCTAGAATTCTGCGTAGCCAGATTGCCTGAGTTGCAGTTGATGCTGCTGCAACAAATTTAGCTTCAGTTGTCGACAAAGTAACAATGGCTTGCTTCTTTGATAGCCAAGATACAGCACCAGAACCAAAAAGAAAGGCATAGCCTGATGTGCTCTTGCGATCATCTAAATCACCACCATAATCACTGTCTGTGTAACTTTCAAGCTTCACATCTCCTCCCTTCCTACCATAATCATATGTTCCTTTCAAATATCGTAATACTCTTTTAGCTGCACTGTAATGAAGTTCCGTAGGACAGTCCATGTATCGAGTAAGTTGACTTACAACAAACATAATGTCAGGCCGTGTTGCTGTGAGATACATAAGACTCCCAATTAGCTGCTTCTACTGGCTGTTGTTTACCTTGATTCCATTCTCATCTTTAAAGAGTCGAAAACCAGGAACAATTGGGTTATGAACTGCGTTGCAAGAACCCATTCCAAACTTCTCTAGTATCTCTTCAATGTACTTCTTCTGACATATGAAAGTACCCTCCCTTTTCTGCATCACTTCTATGCCAAGAAAATACTTCATCTGTCCAAGATCTGTCATATCGAACTCTTGCATCATAGAGCTCTTAAACTTGTCAAACAGCATCTCATCATTACCAGTAAATATGAGATCATCAACATAGATACACACAATGAGAATTTTACCTTCATCTCCCACTTTGAGAAAGAGAGTGTGCTCATAAGGACATCTCACGAAACCTTTCTCTGCTAAAATAGGACTCTATGCGACTGTACCAAGCTCGTGGAGCTTGCTTGAGTCCATATAAAGCCTTATTCAGCTTGTAGACTTTATCTTCTTCTCCTTTTACCATATATCCAGGGGGTTGAGCAACAAAAACTTCTTCATTAAGCTCACCATGAAGACAAGCCGACTTAACATCAAGCTGAAATACATCCCACTATTTTTGTGCAGCAAGAGAAATCACCATACGAACTGTTTCCAATCAAGCCACAGGTGCAAACACTTCAGTGTAATCCACTCCATATTCTTGAGTGTACCCCTTTGCTACCAAACGAGCTTTAACCTTCTCTACTTTACCCTGTTCATTCAGTTTTGTCCTGTAGACCCATTTCACTCCCACCTTCTTTGCACCAGCAGGTAAAACAGTCAATTCCCAAGTGTTGTTTCTTTCGATAGCAGCAATTTTAGCATCCATTGCAGCTCTCCATGGTGCACTTTTTACAGCATCTTCAAAGTACACTGGATCTGTTGAGGTAGTCATCATTGCAAAGAAAACTGCATCATCATCTTGTTCTTCTTCTAAAAGACCCTCTCAACTGATGTAATCTCTCATCCATACTGGTTGTCTCCTTCCTCTTCCTTGAACAATTGGTGATGGAGAAGTCTCACTGGAACTTGAAGCATGACTTCTTGGTGTGTCAGCATCAACTTGGTCTGTGACAGCAATAGTTTGATCTACAACTTCAATTTTCACATTTTCATCAGTTGTAGCCTCACATGTTGCAGCAGTTGAGTCTTCTTCCTCCCATTCTAAATCAATAAGAGCAGCTTTCTCATGTTCATCATCCCACTGCCAGCTTCTGTCTTCTTCAAAAACTACATCACGACTTACTATGATCTTTTGAGAAACAAGTTCATACAATCGATACGCTTTGGATTCTTCACTGATTCCAAGTAATATACAGTTGATACTTTTGTCATCCAGTTTGATGCGTTTGCTGTCAGGAACATGGGCATGAGAGATGCAACCAAACACTCGAAAGTGATGAACCGATGGTTTAGTACCACTCCAAGCTTCTTCTGGAGTCTTATTCTTTACAGCAAGTGTTGGACTTCTATTCATTACATGAATTGCCCAGTTTACAACTTCTGCCCAAAAGGTTTTTGGAATGTGCTTCTCAACAAGTAAACTGTGAACCATATTCATGATAGTTCGATTCTTCCTTTCTGCGACTCCGTTTTGCTGTGGAGTATATGAGGCTGTCAGCAGCCTATGTATGCCATTGTCACTGCAAAAATTGTTAAATTCACTGGAGGTGAATTCCCCTCCACGATCAGTACGAAGGACTTTGATAAACATGCCTTTCTCTTTCTCAACACGACTCTTAAACAATTTAAAAGTATCGAAAGCCTCTAATTTTTGAACAAGAAAGTATATCCATGTTTTACGACTAAAATCGTCAATAAAGGTGATAATGTACCTCTTTCCACTGTTGGACATAGGCTTGATAGGTCCACATATGTCAGCATGCACGAGTTGAAGAACTTGAGTAGCTCTCCATGTAGTCTCTTTCGGAAAAGGAAGTCTGGGTTGCTTGCCAAGTAAACACACTTCACACACTCTTGACATGGCTCCAAGTGAAGGTAAACCATTCACCATTCCCTTTTGCTGAAGAAGTCTCAGTCCTTTGCGATTCAAGTGACCATATCAACGATGCCACAATTGAGCTATATCTTCAGTAACAAAAAAACACATCTCCTTCTTCTTCTTTACAGTGGCAAAGAGTTTGAACATTCGATTCGAAGACATCATAACCTCTGCAATTAAACCCCTTCGAGCATGATATAGTGTGCATTTTCCTTGTTCTATGACAATCTTCAAACCCTTATCAGCAAGCTGCCCAATGCTCAACAGATTGTTTGTTAAATCTGGAACATAGAACACACCAGTGATAATTTGAGTTATGTCATTCACCAACATCACAACATTTCCTTTTCCCATCACCTTCATCTTTGAGTTATCGCCTAGCTTCACTGTTTCTCTGAAACATTCATCAAGAGTTGAGAACATCTCCTTCTTGCCACTCATATGATTGTTGCAGCCCGAGTCAAGGTACCACATACATATTTCATCTTGACTTGTCTTCCCTTCATCTGTATAGGACATCAGCAACATTTCTTCTTCTGCTTCTGCATAATGTACCTTCTTTTCTGGTTTCTTTGGGCATTTATACTGAAAATGCCCAAGTTTATGACATTCAAAACATTCCATTGTAGACTTGTCGTAGTTATGTCTGCCACTGCCTCTGCCTCGACCTCGAAAGCCACCACGTCCCCTTTCTCTTGAAGATTCTCCATATGTAACCTTCAAGGCCTGCTCCTCTTCAACATGAGCAGTCATCCGCTGCTCATGAACCAATAAATTGCTTTGTAGCTCATCAATTGAGAGAGTACTGAGATCTTTTGACTCCTCAATTGAGCAAACCACATAGGCAAAATTAGGGGTCATCGATCTTAATATTTTCTCAACAACATCTTCATCGCTTACCTTACCTTTATGCTGCCTCATCTTGTTGACAATGGTTAAGGTACGCGAAAAATATCCATTCACAGACTCTCCTGCCTTCATCTGTAGCACCTCAAAGTCTCTTTTGAGAGCTTGCAGTTGTGCACGTTGGACACGATCGGTTCCTTGATGCTTCTTTTTCATGGAATCCCAAATACTTTTGGCTGATCCGGTATCCAGAATAGTCTGCAGCATGGTATTTAGTATCGTACGATACACGATACGACTCGTACGATTCGATACGAAATCAGCTAAGCCGGTACGAATCGTCATTTTGACTCGTTTTTCCAATGAACCATTCGATACACCTTTTGAATCGCTGATTCGAATCAAAACAACGATTCACGATATTTTTTTTTATATTCTATATTAGCGACAGGCCCTACTTTTTCTCAAAATCTATTCTTCTTCTCTTTCTTCTCACCGCAGCTGAGAGACATGAAAACCCTACCCATCTTTTTTTCTATTATGTTAACCCACAAATCCACAATCAATAATGAATCAAGGAGAATCTGGTGGTTTTTTCTGTTGTAAACAAATCAATAACGAATCAAGGAGAATCTGGGGGTTTTTTTTGTTTTGAAAGTGTGAATTTGGTGATTGTTTGAAAAAAGAAAAGAAATCAAGGGATCTCTCTTTTAGTTTTGGGTAAGTTAATTTATCTTGCTTACTTACTGCAGTGTAGTGTGTAACTGTGTATTACTTAGGTTATTGATCGAAGTTGATGTTAGTGGGTGTCTTTACACTACAGTTTACACTTTAGGTCGATGATAGGATTTGGAATTCAAGCATTTCTTTATTTCTAGGTTTAAAGTTAACATTATTGTTATTGGATTGCGCCTCATATTTTGTATATTTGACCTGACAAGCATATATGTCTTGTTTTTGGGGTGGATTAACATCATATACTTGGGGGAATTTGGATAATTTTTGTGATACTTTACCACTGGTTAATGAAACTTATGTTTTTTTTGGTGTTATGATTCATGTTACATATGTAAATAATTTTCTATTCGTTGTAATTTTTATTTACCGTGAATCTTCGATACACGATTCATTATACGATTTGATACTCAAAAATGAAAAACGAGTCGCTCTACGATACATGTTTTAAACACCTTGGTCTGCAGAACTGTTCGATCAATAGCCTGGAACAGATAATTCTTTGCCTTCAAATCTTTCAGCTTTGCATCATTGTACTCCTTCACTTGAGCTTCTGTAGCTTTCACTCCTAGTGCAACAGTTGGGATCCGTTCTTCTATTATACCCCAATACTCTTTTGATCTAAGAAAATTCTCCATCAACATGGACCAATGATCATAAAACCCATCAAACTTTGGAATTGATGGTTGAACAAAAATACTCTCTGTCGCCATTTTTCACTCAAATCACTCAAAGAAAAGCTGCTGCTTTTCACACTCAAAAATCTTTCACACTCTGAAAGGAAATCTCACATTGTTTTCTGACAAACCAGCTCTAGCTGGCTCGTGATACCAAATCTAGAGACTAGAATGTATAGGAAAAGTTTGTATTCCTTGTTATTCAATAGCAAAACAAAGATGGCTATATATAGCCTTACAAAAGCAAGAAAATAGGATCAGAACAACACGTCGTGGTGTTACTGGTAACATGACTAGAAGAATAAATCAAAAAACAACTGAACTCTTAAACAATAGGACTTACTGCTAAAGACTCGACTAACCCAGTAACTTATTTGACTGACTACTTCAACAGAGGAGAGGCAGTAAAGTACGAAAATGCTTGTTGAACACCTCTTATGGACACCAATAAGTGTCACGAAACTAGTGGGTAAGTTTGTAATGGTGATCCCCCTATTGCTCCATGGTAGGGTAAGGTGTGGAAAATCAAGAGTCCAAATTTGACCACGTATTGGTGTCTAGATATGGTGTTTGATGTTGGTGTCAAACAAGTAGCTTCGAGTAAAGTATGTGCGGAGACAGAGTTTTTATTAGCTTTGGCTTTCCTTCCCTATGTTGCGGAGCAGACCCTAGTTGTACTTGTCTGCTTGATGTACGTACAGTATGACTTAGCAGAGCAGACCCTAGCTGTACTTGATGTATGTATGTCAGGTGGATTTTGAATATAACGTTGTTGCAGACCCAGCGCTAATAAACAAATCATTTTGAATTGTTCACCCAAAGAATCGTAATTTTCGGCAGTGTGAAAAATTTTGGGGCAGTTCGGTAGAGGACAAAATAGCGTGAATAGACTAAAATACCATTTAAAACCATGAGATTACCAAAATACCCTCCACTAATCCTAATCTTAACCCAACCCAAAAATTCTCCTAATCTATTTCAGTTTTCTTCTTCTTCCCCACCACTGCCGAAACAAAAACTTTTTTTTCCCTCTTTTTTCTTTCGTTTAAACGACGAATTCATCGACGATTAACGAAATTTCTCCGTCGATTAAATGCCGCCGAAAAATCCGAAGAAAGTAATCCTTAAAGCCTCCAATAAACCCAAGGATGCATCATCGAATCGAAACGAAGAAGAACAAGAGGACACCGGTGAAGGAAGTGGCCAAATCGATGCTCCCGGAGAGGAAACCCCCCCAATACCACCCGATATGCGTTATAGAAGGTGATTTCAGCAACCCCTATTGAATTATTTGAGTTTCCTTGATAAACATACATCGAATCGATGATTTTATCTTCCATTAATGTTGAATTTTTCGAACCCAGAGAGAATTTCTGCCTAGACAGAGTTTTAGATCCTAAGCCGAAATCATTTCGGCTTGGATAAATTCAAAATTTACTAGGCCGAAATTTCAGATTAGGGGATAGCTGGCACTTTATTTTTCGGCCTAGATATAATTCTAGAACTTAAGCCGAAATCGTTTTGGCTTGGAGAATTCAAATATTTCTAGGCCGAAAATTCAGATTAGGTGGTAGCTGGCACTTTGTTTTTCGGCCCAGGCGATAGAATATCTCTCTAGGCCGAAACTATTAGCATAGCTGCCATTTTCATCTAGTATTTTCGGCCCAGATAAACATATTATCGTGTAGGCCGAAATTTTTTCTGTGTAGCATGTTTAGATGTTTTTCATCCTAATTACATTGTGTTTTATCGATGAATGTTTCAATGATGAATGTTTTTATGATACCACAGGGGAATAAGAGGGGAAGTTACTCCCGTTGTAAATGCACCAACACTAGACGCCCGAGTCGGCGAGAAAAGAATATCGGCTTCTGCAAGGAATAAGGGTACAGCCCCGGTAGCGGCTGAGGACGATGATTTGTTGCGGGCATTTATTCCCAGAGGGGGGCCTGTCATCCAAGAACCAGGAGACATGCCAAGAAGAGTTGATAGAGAGGAGGAAAGCGAAGATGAGAACGTTTACGCAAATGATAACGCTAGGAGAAAAGGTAAACAACCAAGGATACCAAAAGTAAAGGCATACAGAAAGAAAAACACTTCTACTTCTGCAGAAGAAGAAGGAGAAGGCAAAAAAGAAAGAGCAAAAGGCACACATGTTCCTACGGACGATAAGTTCATTGTTCAAGATGACGAACCCGACATCGGTCTTCCTCGAGATGGAGGACAAGTGCTCATTGGCTACCAGCAGTCTTGGGCATCAGTCATCTATCGCATGAAGGTATTTGCCTAAACCTTGGTTGTTGTTTTCATTATGTCTTCTTCGCGATAACTAAGTCGTTTTGGATTAATTAAAACGATGATTTTGTAGGATCACAAAGATGCAGTCCGGCTTTTGAGAAATCAAAGCGCGGTTGTTTGGGACATCAATGAAGAATTACAACCCATCCAAGATTTGGTTAGACAATCGGGCCTATACCCAGCGGTCATCCATAGACAGAGCGAGTATGACATGGTGACATGCTCCGCTATGGTGGAAAGGTTTCATCCAGAGGTGTATACCTTTCAGTTTCCCAAATATGAGGTGGGATTCACTTTAGATGATCCTGAGAAGATTCTTGGTCTTGCGGTCGATGGGGTGAACCCGTGTGCCGAGTATGCGTCGAAGAATTGGGACCAACTAAAAGTTTTGGCCGAGGAGGTTCTTGGTTGGGATTCAGCGAGGACCACTTTCGAGTTCGAAGCGTCCGTGGCCGAGAATCAAGATCGTCATAAAGTTAAGAAGGGCTCCAAGATCAAGTTGGCTAAATTGAAGGCCGAGTTCGGGGGAACCAAGGCAAGAGAACTAAAAAGACAAGAAGACATAAGTAAAGGAGTAGAGCCCGGGCCCCCCGTGGACCCTGACCACTATAAGTACCATGCAGGTGCGTATTTGTTGTACACTCTTGGAGCTGTTTTATTTCCTGACAACACTGGAAACAAGGTGAACGCGCATTTTCTCAAATGGTTGAGTCCGTTGGAGAAAACAAGGAAGTACGCTTGGGGTACGGCTACTCTGGCTTACCTTCTTGATGGCCTCTCCGTTGCCTCTAGGCGCCATCCGGTTAATTTAAGGGGAAATTTCACCTTGCTACAGGTAATCGTCGGCTTACATTACCCCTTGAATTCAATTTCATGCATACACAGGGTCATTTTCGGCTTAGGATTCACCTTACACTTATGAGCCGACATAGTTTCGGCTTAAACTAGTCTGCAACTCTAAGGGCCGACACTGTTTCGGCTCTGAGTGTTGTATATTTGTCTGGGCCGACACTGTTTCGGCTGTGAGTTTTGTATATTTTCTGGGCCGAAAACATTTCGGCTGTGAGTTTTGTGTATTCTCTGGGCCGAAATTGTCACTGTACTACCGTGTTGGCATAAACCCTAACATGCTGAGGTTTAATTTTATCGTGTTTTGTGTTTAGGCTTTTGCATATGATCATTTTAAAAGCTTGGTTCCAAAGTCGGATGACCCTACGCAGATGCCAATAGATCCCGAATGGGCGGAAGGTATGCCTACCGGAGGAAAGTGGGTTTTCAAGAAACCAAGGGAAAAGGGTAAGGTTGAGAAATTGATAGAAGTCAGGAAGAATATGGACAATTTCGACTTTGAAGATGTTGAATTCAACCCGTACAATATTGTCCTAGATGAAGGAACGGAGGAAGTGCCATCAACCTCACTCACAACCTACTACGGACCAATTTGGTACCCAGGAGGGAAACTTATATACGACCCAAGACGGATTCTTCGACAAATGGGAATTATACAAAATGTTCCGAGAGATGAAGATAATAAGTATAAGTTGGCGTCTCTAGGTCGTTCTTCGAATGCAACACAAAGCACTTTTGGAAACTGGATCCCCATATTTCACCCGGCACCGGACTATCAAACGTGGACAGATCGTTATGAAAACCTACTTCCTGCAACGGTTCACGCGTATGACCCCGCTCTTTTCGATGAGGGCAGTTATTTGAAAATTGTAGGTAACGATGAGGAGCAAGCGGGGGGATATGCAGACTGGTATGCCCAACAATCTCATCCTTTAGTCATTAACCGGGCTCAACAAGAAATTGCGGATGCCGATGAAGCTGAGAGGATTGCAGAAGAAGCTGAGAGGGAGGCTCAGAGGCAGGCTGCTCTAGGTAACATCAAGGTTCCCTCGACTGCGGGAGAATGGAAGAAGATGTGTATGACCATGGTAAGTGTTTTCAACTGATTTTGTAAGTGTTTTATCTTTTTTAATGTTAAGAAATATCTAACTAATATTGTTATTTGCATGGCAATAGGTCAATCAAGGAACCGCTCATTTGAAAAAAGTGGGTGAAAAAATCAGGTGCAAAAAGGGAGGACTATCGGTGCAAGAGCAAGAAAAGTGCGTCGCGGATTTGACCAAAATCTTTGAAAAGGGTGAAGCTTCTCTTCGGGTGGAGGAGGCCCCAAAGAAGACCAAGAGGAGTCGGCAAGAAGACGAAGGTACGAGTGGAGGCAATGGAGAAGATGGTCGTGGTGGAGGAAAAAACAAGAGAGGTCGTTAATTAGTATTTCAAAACAATGATGGCTTATGGTTTTATTTTGATGTACATTTGAATCATTTAGGTTTCACTCTTTAAGTACATTTGAATCAGTTATGTTAAGTACAATGGCGTGTTTTAATATATATATGTCTCTGTATGGTGTGTTTTGCATATAAGCTCTCTTGCGTGTTCATCATTTGCCAATGACAGAGTCAGTTTCGGCTCTGAAGGCATGTTAACACCCTGGGCCGAAAAGGTTTCGGCCCATGACAATGTTTCCATACCTAAGCCGAAACTGTTTCGGCTTACGTTATTCCATGTCGGCTGAGCCGAAACTGATCCAAGGCTTATTATATTAGAAATCAAATTTATTTTTTATACTTCTCTTCTACTTCTACTACTCCCTTACAACTAAAAAAGAACCTAAAGAAGAAACAAGACCCCCCCAAAAAAAATCATAAACCCTCAATCAAAAAATAACGACTAGTAACACTCACCAAATCAGAACATTGGCATGGAAAGTGTGATTAGCAAACCTCATTCTGAAGTTGAAAACCTTGGAGCTCAACTAGAAGAATCAATCCCCCCAAATGAAGATCAATCGGAGCAAGAACAACTCGGGATGCGTCAAGGAAGGTATTATACAGATACCCATCCACTTATTTGTGTGTTTGATTGATATACTAGTTTAAACACAAGATTTTTATGTGTTATTTACGTGCCCAGAAAAATTTTCGGCCCATAGATGTAATCAAACCACCCAGCCGACACTAAAGCACTTTATTGATAACTATATGGATTAGTTTCGGCCCAAACATTCCAGGAAAGTCTGGGCCGAAATTTTTTCTTATTTCCAGCCCCTTCCACGTGGATACTTCAATTTCGGCTCAAGTAGGTATTGATAAATGTAAGCCGAAAATTTGTCTGTCTTACTTGTATTGATATTTGCAACAGCGAGTCCCTTGCAATTGTTGTTTATGAACCTCCCCCACCACCAATTCGTGAGGATGATCCAAGAGTGATTGAAACACGACGTCAAAGGGATGAACACATTGATCCCCCTCTTCCACGACCACAACATTTGCGTGGGGAATATGCTCCTGGCCTGCGTAGGGATTATCGTGATTTTCTTCCTCAGCAAGTCGAAAGATTTGTCGATCATGATGAATGGCAAGCAAATGTACCTCGTAATCTTAAAAGAAAGAGGGTTGGTGAGGGTGTGGAAATTTTTCCTTGTGGTTGTACACTTTGCGTTGAAGTTGCACGTCTCCGTCCACTTGTTGAGGCCAATGGAGGACCGAGCTGGGAACTAATCCGCTGCCGAAAACGGTTTGGAACTGGTTTCACTGGTTGAGTATTATTAAGTGTTTTGGTATTGTTCTTCTTTTATGTTATGGGCAGACTTAAACATCCTTTGATGGTGAGCCAATTGTATCGTTGAATTGTTATTTTGTTAGTTAAACTTTATTTCGTCTTAAATACTATCATTTGGATGTGTACTGTTTAGATGCTCAACCTGTATTTCGGCTTACGTTATTTCATGGCATGAGTGCCGATATTATTTCGGCTTACATTATTTCATGTAGGCTGAGCCGAATCTATTTCGGCTTGCCTTTCCCTTCCTGTGTATGAGCCGAAACTTGTTCTGTAAAGTTCCAACGGTAGTATTTTCGAAAAAATAGCCGTTGGGGCTTGTTGTCTATATAATTCAAACCCATCCCAAACTCACTTGCAACCAAATTTCTATTCTAAATCTCTACTCCATAAAATGTCTCAACCTTCTTCATCCTCTTCTTCTCCTCCAAATAAAAATAAAAAGAACATAACAAAGGAGATAATTGATAACTACTACTACAAAAAACCTTCATCTACATCTCCTCCTCTATTCACTCCACCTCCATTTAAGAGATGGTATCCATCTCCTCCTAGACACTATGGAAACCCAATTTTCAAGCGATGCAAAACTTCATCCGCATCCAAATCTTCATCCGGTTCTTCTTCTTCCTCATCTAACATCCAAAAACAACACAAGAATCCTCTAGACTCCCTACCCGATGCGCCTAAACCCCGTCCTAAATTTACGTGCGGTGAAGATATTTGTCTTTGTGGCAATCTTATGTTGTTGTATCCAACTCCGAACGAAATCAAAGGCCTTCGTTATGGAGTGAATTAGTCAAGTTTGTGGTTTTATGTCCAACGAAACTTCAACGAAAAAACTCCCCGAAAAGTGGTGCGAGATGTGAATGCGTTGTCGGCGCGATGGAGCAAAATACACAAAAAGGTTCAAGAATTCATGCACTTGGGGAGACTAGTCCGAGCTCAAATTCAAGATGAGAACGAGGAAGAAAATGTGGATAGGACTTTGAAGGAATGGCACCAATGGAAAGGGAAACACTTCAAGTACAAACAACACTACCATCTCATCAAGGATTTTCTCGTATCAAGATATTTGAATTGAGTTAGTTACCTCTTAATTAATACGGTTCTATCATTATGCTTTGATTATGTAATATGGGGTTATCATTAATGTAATGCTTTTATTTTATGAATGATGAATTTGGTATTTTAGAAACCGGCATAATACTTAATATTTAAAACTAAAGAGTTCGTCTTACAACACATATAACAAAGCCAAGCCGAAACACAGAATAAATTTCGGCTTGTAACCACAAAACAAGCCATCTGCCGAAACAGTTTCGGCGCCCCCGCAAAAAAAGAGTCTGAGCCGAAACTATAACATGGTTTGCATGGCAGAAATATGTAGTTTCGGCTCAGACAGTATAACAACATATTGAGCCGAAATTGTCACTGTCCATCTCGACAACACCATTGAGAGCCTACATCCATTTCTTCAAGTCCTACGTTCAAGTCCGGGATCCAATCTTTGTCTTCTTCAATTGCTACGTTCAAATCCGGCACTTCTTCAATTATTTGAACCTCGTCATCCATTATTTGAAGGGTTTCTTGCATGTCTTGCATATCCTCAAAATCTTCATAGTCACTCAAATTAATGCGGACTTCACGTGCAACTTTAATGGTTTGCGCCTTCCACATCGCCATTTCCCCGGAGTAATCTTCACACCAATCACCCGAGTAGTTGGGGTCGTAGCCCGGCCAATATGCACCAGGGCCGGCCCTTTCCCTAAAGCAAGGAAAGTCTTGCTTGAGGCCACAAAATTAAAAGGGGCCACAAAAAAAGAAATTATGTAGTGTTTTGTATTACTTAAGCAACATACAAAATGATCTTCTAAGATTCTTATATTCATGTAATATTTACCTGTGATTCTTTTTCTTTGTTGGCCGACCTTTGGGAGGCCTTTATGTGATGGAAATTGTCACTCCTGTCCGTCACAGATTTTGTCCCAGAAAATTAAAATTAACTTTTTTGTTCTAACAATTCATCTAAATTAACATCGAATTTAAGATAATCAGAGAAATTGTTAACCAATTTCTATGAAGAACAATCATAGAAACAAATCTATTGTTTACAGGTAATCAAAAAATCCATTGATTCGCTCATAATCGATCAATTTCTTCTTCAAAAAATATTCAGACTACAAAAAAAAGAAATAAATAAACTCTGCCCATTTTAAGAATTTGATCAAATGGAAGCTTTTACGCTTCAACCCCTTGATTTGTTGCTTGAAACATCACCAGATTCGATCAGTTGCAGCAGCAGAGAATGATATTACAGAGTACAGTAGCAGAAAATCGGTGAAGAAGATGAACTTTTCGGACCCGGTACTAGATCCGACCCACACCCAATAAACCCGACCCACTCACATAGTTGGTAATCTGATGATGAAGAACCATTTTTTTCACCTGGTTCGATGGAATCTTTAATCAAAATAGATAGAAAAAGACTGATTCTGAATCAATTATTCATCTTATACCAGATTTGATAAAGAAGAGAACCTACGGAAACTTGAAGGGTATAGACTAACCTGTTTGTAGTAAGATATGGTTCTTGGCTATGCTCCTAAACTTTCTATCTAATTGTATTATTGGACCCGTTGATTGTCACAGTGATTTCTAAATTAATCACTACAAATTTTCTCAAACTGAAAACAAACCCACAAATCTGCAATAAGAAAAGGAACTAAATTTATAGAGTGAAAAGAACAAGCTCTTGTTTTGTCGATCAATAAAGAATGTTGTCTAATTTAGAAATGACGAAAACACAGCAGAAGAAACTCGAGATTAATAGGAAGACCTGACATGGTGTAAGCAGTGATGGTTTGATGATTGCGTTCGTCAAGGACGACGAACAAAGTGGGTGGGGGAGGTTTATTACCGTCCCTAACATTGGCCCAGCAATGAAGCGACAATCATCCGAAAAATGAAGCTTCATGGCATAGGCAAGAGCAGGCCAATGCGCATACACCAAGTGACAGTGTATTGACATGAGTCCGAGAGCATGAGCTAGCCCAGCTCAAGGGATATGCAAAGGACTTAACATAGGTTATGAGATGGCCTAAGTACTGATCCAAGGCCATGACCAAGGCTTGGACAGTATACGCGAAGTTGGTGATGCATGTGGCATGCATCACCATTGTCAAAGTACTTAGCCAAAGATACGCGTAATGCTTAGAGCGAGAGAAAACAGAGTAGAGAGTTAAGTCAGGCTTTCTATTGAGTGTTAGGCATAAAAACAGAGTGTAATCTGTAAGCCAAGGCCATGATGGCCTGTTTTGGTTGTACTTTCCCTTTGAAGCAATAATAAGAGTTTATTGTGACATACATTCGTGTTCATTACATTGTTTATCCGCGATTTGATGGTATGGCAGGAATTGTAAGTAATATGGGTTGCTTATGATCAAGAGAGAACAACAAGAAAGAAAAGAATAAGACTTCCGTTGCATAACTCGAGTTTGGTGAAGGCTGATTGTGTAGGCACAATCTTATAAGGCTGAGTACTATTGGGTGAAGCCCAATTCACGAGAACCACTAGTATTGCCGGGTCAATCCTTAAGAAAAATTGCAAGGTGCATTTGAGGGTGTGACAGAAGGCGTGGGCTAGTAAGTATATATGTAGTATCTGTTTTGTTAAAGAATATATGGAGCAACCTTCATATATTAGTTTTTGTTGAGTGCTCATTAAGTGCATATAGTAGTTTCTGGCTCAGTTACATTTAACTATGTAATTTCTGTCACAACACCTTTTTCTTTTTTTTGTCTCGTTGAGGGCTGCATTTGCATACAGTCTACCTGAGTCGAAAGTTTTTCCATTCATTCATTTGCTAATTTGTTAGGGACTTAAACTTAAAATTACCGTTTAAATTAACGGTATTCGGTCGGCCCCCCACTGCTGCAGCAGTAATCTAGTCTAGGATGAAGTCGACATTGTTAGATATTTATTTTCCATTTCTATTTTCCAATATCTAGTCCATGATTTTGCCAATTAGTTCGATTTATCGGACATTTAACATCCATCGGAATAAACTAACTGTGCAATTTATAACCATTTGTGGTCTATATAGTTGCTTTATTCTTAACAAGGGGCCACAATTTTTTTTGCATGAGGCCACAAAAAATGCAGGACCGGCGCTGATATGCACTATACGACAATGGAGGTATTGGGCAACCCAACTTGAGCTTGAGACCGATGAAATGATTCTTTTCAACAAAGGCAATAAAAAGCCTTCTACCCCTCAAAACTTCATCACAAGGAACTCCCGGAGGTGCATAAGTTTCACTAAACGCAACGGAGAAATTGTGGACGACGCAATAAAATGTCTGCGCGATGAGGAAACCACAAATGAGAAACTTCATCCAATAATCCCTTGTAAGCACATCACTACCTAGTAGACGCTTTCTCATATTCTCATACTCCTCCCCTACTCCTTCGTCGCCTTTATCCCCACCTCTCAACATTGTGTAGTAAAAAGAACGGTTGCGTTCCAAAGTTTCGCACATCTTCTCGCGAATATACATGCACACGTCCCCCTTGTGCCTATCCTCCAAATCAAAAGGTCCTAATTGCTTCGCCACAACGTGAAAACCACAATTTCCATCTTTTGGGACATCTTATATGCTCTCAATATGGTTGTGGATGATAGGTAAGCCAATCCAAATAGTCGTCTTCCTTGATGTCTATCTTCGCCAAAATGCCTTTCCCTTTTTTTGCTAAAGTACTTTGTTGTTGTGGAAGTGTTGAAGGGCCACTTAAGCGACTTTTCTTACTTGGATTACTACCACTTACCTTCATCCCCGCGGGCTTCGCCAAAATGCCTTTCCCTTTATTTGCTAAAGTACTTTGTTGTTGAGGAAGTGTTGAAGGACCACTCGATGAAGCTCCATCCCTAGTTGAACGACTTCTCTTGCTTGGATTACTATCACTTACCTTTATCCCCTCCTTCGCCAATGCTTTTCTTTCCTTATCATACTTTGCTTGGACGTGTTCAACTCCGGATAGATCTCTACCCGTTGACAATAAAAAGGAGTTGAGCTTCCGTTGCATCTTTTTCGTAACCTTGGTACTTTGCCTACCCTTTTCGTCTCCTTCAATCGGTTCCAAAACATCGGCAATGGTATATTGTTCCAAAAGTGGCTTCAAACCATCCATTATCCTTTGCTTTTCGATACCGTTCATGTAATCAAACTTCTCCATTAGAATTCTTCCAAATAGTGTGGCCCCAAACCCTTCCGCCACGCGATCGGTAGGACGAGGATGGAAACTCAATTGCTTCCAATGAGGATCTATAGCATCCAAAGGTATCACTTTATCCTTATACCCGGCACACATATGTGGACATGGAAGTCCCATTGTTGTCTTTATCGGACAAGTACAATTTGCTCTTGGCCTATACTTATGCTTCACCGCCAATGCCACTTGCTTCATCACCAACTTAATACACAAATGGGAGACATTAAGACTTAAATGCCTTATCCATGTACAATCCTTCCCATCGAGAAGAGGTTCTTCGAACTTGCACACTTGGAGAAGACTTTTTTTCGAACTTCGTATGGATGTTTATAATATCACTTCTATGATACTCACGTATAGCATCAAACACGGTGACAAATGTGTCACGACATCCAAAAAGATTTACCTTCAACCGGTGGTGAGCCGACTCACACATACTTGTTGCTTGGTTGTCGAAGTGTTTAATCTTGTTCGTAAACATATGTACGAAATTTTCCCGGTGCTTCAATACTTTATTTAAGTAGGGCATGATTTCCGGGTACTTGGTAACTCCCCAATGATCAACCAAACGTTGGTAATTCCGGTTGTAAATCGCCAAGGTTTCGGAAAAAACCAATGCTTCCCAATGTGTCGTGAATAATGCATACTTCTCTTGCTTGTCGGCATAATCCACAAGGAACTCTTCTTTCTTGGCTTCTCGCACTTCCGCCGGTAACTTTGAAATCTTCTCTAGTTCACTTATCTTCTTGAAAGGTTGAATAATCGGATGACATTTCTTCTCCACATTCTTAGCTATGTGAAACGTACAAAGAAAGTTAACGGCGCCGGGAAATACCTTTGTTATAGCCCACATCAATGCACTCTCATTGTCGGTTACTATCACCCTTGGAAGCTCTTCCTTGTATAGAGATTCAACTCTCTCTAACGCCCATTTGTAACTTGCCTTCTTCTCGTCTCTCATGAAAATGAAAGCCACGGTGAAGGGTGACTTCGTCGAGGTATGGCCAACAACGTTCAACAATGGCATCTTGTACTTATTAGTCTTGTAAGTGCAGTCCATAATAAGAACTTGTGGAAAGCATAGAGCCAATTTGAGACAATCCAGATCGGCAATTAATAGGTGAGTGACTTGTCTAAACTCATCCAATTTAACATCCGTGGTGTAACCATTCGCCCTTGCCACTTGAAACAATTGTTGCATCACATTCCTTCCTTGTGTATCTCTAATTTTTATTTGCATCCTTGCGTTGTAGATGGTTTGCCGTGTTGACATGTTGCTTGGATCGTCCAACTTCAACTTGGTAAGAATCTTGCTTACTCCAATTCTTGCTTTAGACAAGCGTTCAACTTGCAACTTTTCATGGGGTTTAAGCCTTCCAATCGTGGGGTGTCCGTGAAAATCAAATGGCCGTGGATGGTTATGACGACAATCCATGGTAGCGTTCATCACCCAATGCTTTTCATGCCCCAAAAAGTTGAAAACTAGCTGGAAAGGACATTCTATCTTCCTTGTTTTAGTCTTATAAGGGATCCGGGATGAGGTCTTCACATACACATAACCCTTCTTTTTCTTATTTATATCTTTTCCGCTTCTCTCACAAACCATCACCAAACGGTTTTTACAAGTATATCTACCGATTACAACTGCGCACATTAGTTCTCTTGCTTGTTTCTTAACCCAGGCAATGACTTCTTCCCTTGAATACCACGTCTACATTTGTAAGAAAATAAAGTATTAGTTAGATATTATTTTGTAGGAAATAGACTAAGAAAATAAAACTATTAGTTACCTACCAATCCAATTCCCTTCAAATATTCCTCTCTAGTATCTTCGTGAATGGGCCGAGAGAAGAGGTCTTGATTTACATGGTTTGCGAGTGCGACCTATAATAAAAAGCGAAAGTTAGAATCAATTTCGGCTCACACGATAAACTACTATTCTCAGCCGAAACTGTTTCGGCTTTCATGCTGTTCACGAAACTTTGAGCCGAAATTGTCTCTGTGGTTTCCATATATTTTCAAAAAATTTACCTAGATTCGGCTCAGACATTGAAATGATTTGTATGGGCCGAAAATACATATTTCTCAGAAATATACAGGTGGTTTCGGCGCAGTAAAGATCTGAAAAAGCTCAGCCGATACAATTTCGGCTTGCTCATTTTTCAAATTTTCCTAGCCGAAAATCTTTCTGGGCACGCAAAATACTCAAAAAATTCTCATCTTTTCATGGATTCGAGCTATAGAAATGAGTATAGACAAGATTTATAAGAATACCTGTGCATTAGAAGGATTGGGTTCATCATAAATCAGCTCATCATTCACATTTGGCTCATAAAATTCATCTTCATCTTCAAAAAGAGGTCCTCCAAGAGATGAAGAATCAACCATTAAACGATTGTTGTTGTTGTTGCGAGGAAGTAATATGAAAGGATTATCCATCTCAGAATCACTTGATTCACTCATGTTGAACCTCAAAAATCACAAATCTCACCAAAAAAACCTAGGTTTTTTTTCCCCTCTTCTCCCCCCAAAACCCAACTTTTTTCTCACACAAAAATAAAAATCAGATTTTAGTTTTAAATTTAATTTAATTAAAATCATTAACACTAATCATTATCATTAACACTAATCATAAAAATTAGTGTTAATCAGTCCAAGGGTAGATTAGCATTTTTGAAAAAAATATTTCCCAAAATGTCCCGGTTTTGTCTCCATTCAAACTGCCCCAAAATTTTTGTAAATCTGGTTCCACCCAAAACAGAGTTTTGGGATGGTCACGCTGCAGCACATCGAAATGATGATAAATCGGACCATACTTGGTGTCACACCCCCAACGGTAACACTTGGCCAGGTTGGTCCTTTTCGGCCAGTGAAACTGAAAATGTGAATCATTGTGTTTTTTTTTTTTT